>JBBPJT010001138.1:0-11040 GCA_038088895.1 Xerocomus potaroensis | reverse complement strand
CTCACTACGTAACAGAAGGAGTGAGGAATCATTAGAGGGAATGATCTTGTTTAGATGCTGCGAGAAGGGTCCATGCACGGGCTAAGTTCTGTTCCGGTTCCCATGTATTTTCGGACCAGGGGTAGCCCTTCCACTTGATAAGGAATTGTCTTCGCGGTCTCGTCCCTTTATGTTGTAAAATCCGCTCTACTTCTCATTCTTCATCTCCGCCAATGTCTAAAAGGGGAGGGCACAACGGGGTTTTCCCAAACTCTGCAGTCTCCCGATATGGGGACAATAAAGAGGCGTGAAACACATCATGAATCTTCCACTTATGAGGTAGACATAATTGATACGCCACAGGGGACAAAACCTTTGTGATCTCGAATGGCCCTTCTCGTAAAGGGTTTAATTTCCGCCAAGGAGAGCTGCGTTTCAAGTTCTTGGCTTCTAGCCACACCTTATCGCCGACCTTCCACGGGCGGAACTTGCTCCGCAGTCGTTCTTTCATAATCTGTTGTGCCAATTGATGGGTGAACATTGCCTCGTTTCGCGCCTTATCTAATGTCGTAAGATGTTCCGTCAAGGAAGAGAGGAATGTTTTGCCGAGAGGCGGATAGGCACGCGGTTCGTACCCCAAGATCAACGAGAACGGAGAGCATTTGGTGACAGAGTGAACCGAAGAGTTATGAACGAATTGTGCCATAGGGAGTAAGTCCACCCAGGTTTCTGGGTGGTCTTGGCAAAAGAGGCGAAGGTAGGTCTCAATTTCTTGATTTACTCGTTTGGATTCGCCATCAGTTTGAGGGTGGTACGCTGAAGAGAGGGCGACATCGTAATGTAGAAGTCGTGCCAATTTGCGAGCGAATGTTGAAGCGAATTGTGGACCTCGATCCGAGATCAATTTATCATGGAGGCCTACATGAGGGAAAATACGAGAGAAGAAAAGGTGTGCGACGCCCGCCGCATTGATGGTTTTAGCGCAGGGAAGGAGAAAGACCCCCTTACTAAGCCTATGGTTGACCATGACCAGAATGGAATCGAAACCGTTGGAAGGGGGAAAGCCAGAAACAAGGTCAACAGACAGTTGTTGGAAAGGACGGGAAGAGGAGGAAGAGAGGGGGGAGAGAGGGGGAACGGTGGGGTGCGTGTTGACCTTGCTTGACTGGCAAAGGGGACAGCCAAGAACGAAGCGGCAGACGAAGGTGGACAAGCCGGGCCACCAATAATCCCACTGTAGAAGAGAGATGGTGCGGAAGATGCCGCCGTGACCGCCGGAGGGAGCAGAGTGGATAGAGGAGACCAGGTCATGACGGGCGACCAGAGGAACGTAAAGGGGGTGTTTGTAGTAGAGGCAATCATCGCTGAAGGACCAATCAGAGAGAGAAGAGCGAGAGAAGAGAGGAAGACCGCGACGGAGGAGGTCGCGAGCAGAGGTAACGAGAGGGTCTGAAGAGGAGGCAGAGGCGATGGACTGCGCGAGTGAGAGAGAAATACGAGCAAGAAAAAGATCAGCGGGGAGAAGAGTGATGTTGCAGTTGTCTCCGGCGGTGTCGACGGTGGTGGATCGAGAGAGGGCGTCCGCAGGTCCCATGGCCATACCCGGACGAACGGAGAAGTGAAGATCAAAATCTTGTAGGAAAAGCATCCAGCGAGCCTGACGATGGGAAAGTCGTTGAGGTTGACGGAAGAAGGATAGATTTTTGTGATCCGTTATAACAGTGACAGGGTTACCCATACCGAGAAGATAATGTCGCCATTCGGTGAGTGCGTGAATGATGGTGAGGAGTTCTCAATCGTAAATGTCGTAGTTGCGTTCCTGAGGGGAGAGTGTTTTGGATAAATAGCTGCAAGGGTGCAAATCCCCATTGGCATCCATTTGCATAAGGATACCTCCGGTTGCTACGAGCGATGCATCGGTCATGACAGTAAAAGGACGGGTGAGATCAGGAAGAGTAAGAACTGGGGCCGAAAGGAAAATTTGTTTTAATCTAGTGAACGCCTGTTCACACTCTGGTGACCAAACCCAGGGGTGGTCCTTTCGTGTGAGATGATGAAGAGGAGCGGCTAATTGGGAAAAGCTGGGTATAAACCAATGGTAAAAGTTACAGAATCCTAGGAAGGAACGAACTCCTTTGACCGATTGAGGGGGGGCCCACTGCTGGATAGCGGTTAACTTGGTGGGATCCATAGTGACACGATTGTGGGAGATAATCATTCCCAGGTATTCTATCTCAGTAGCATCGAACGTACATTTCTCCAGTTTTAAATAAAGGGAATGTTGTCGGAGACGAGACAGTATGAGACGGGTACGGTGGTGGTGGGTCGGTAAGTCGGAGGAGTGGATGAGAATGTTGTCCATATAGATGATCACCCAACCTTCCGCCAGGTAGTCACGAAATAGATGGTTCATCATAGCCTGAAACATGGCGGGGGAATTGCACAATCCAAAGAACATGACTGTGGGTTCAAACAGACCAAAGGGAGTGATGAAGGCCGCTTTCCATCGATCGGCCGGTTTAATAAGGACATTGTTGTACCCCCATCGCATGTCAAACTTAGTGAATAATTTGGATCCCTTGAGCCGATCCATAAGAGTCGAGATGAGAGGGAGGGGGTAGGCGTTCTTTACAGTGTGTTCATTTAAGTAGCGATAGTCCTGGCATGGGCGAAGGTCGCCTGTCTTTTTCTGTACGAAGAAGAACAGAGATGCTTGAGGAGATTTAGAAGGAACAATTCGACCTGCGGCAAGATTCTCGTTGAGGAACTTTCGACAAGCGTTGTGTTCCTGCGGGGTTAAATGATATATTTTCCCCACTCGAGGAATGAAATGAGGTTTCAAAGTAATTGCATGGTCAAAAGGGCGGGAAGGAGGGAGTTGCCCTATTTCTGGCTGTCCGAAGACATTGGCGAAGGTTGAGAATTCCTTCAGGAGGGTTCGTTCTTCTCGTTTTTGCTTCTGAGCGAGTTCAGTAGCAATGGTTGTTTGTTGTATCTGCTCAGTTGGACGGTAGCGTTTCTTCCAGAGAGCCGCAATCTTATTGTCCACGTTAGTGGCAAGATACCGGGCGACGTGAGTCTCCTGGTGGTATGACGCGAGCTGTGTTTGTTTCGGGAGGGGGAGGTCCATGGTCCCAGTTTGCCAGTCTATGGTAGGATTCGCAGTTCGTAACCAGGGCATCCCTAGGATGAGTTGGTCGTTGCCAAGTGCCAATACTAAGAAGGTTAGGGGTTTTACCCAGGGACCGATTTTTACCACTATGTTGACACAGTGTGTGATTCTCTTGGTCTTGTTCTGGGTTCCATCCACGTTATGAGCTATTCGTGGAGTCGTCAATTTCGTAAGTGGGAGATGATTCCTTTCGACAAACTGTTCGTCAATGAAATTTCCCGTTGCTCCGCTATCAATCAAAGCAAGAGTGTCAACTGGGGAAGACGAGCCGAATAAACGAAGGGGAAGATGCATAGATGTTGATTCCTGTTGTTCGTTATGTACAGCGGCTACTATCTCAGTGGGGAGAGAAGCGGTTGACTTCACCTTCTCCCTCCTTAAAAATCCTTTCCTTTCATCTTCGCCAGTTCTACCCTGGCCACTTCCTCTGTTTCCATGTTGTCTTCATAACAGGCTTCCAGAACGTTATGGATTTGATCCGCGGTGGTCCCTTTTTCTACCAACTGAGAAATGAATACATCAAGTTTCGTGGGTTCAGATCCAGCTGTTTGTGGCTCAGTCTGGATTGCGCGAATAGGCGTTGGTCGAGGGATGTTACAAAATTGCCATACAATGTCATATAATACGCTTACTAAGCTAATCTCGTCGCTATAAGATGAAGTCCCATACATTCAATTAACGACTCTAACGACTAACGAAGACTAACGGAACCTGGTTGTATTCTCCAGGGAACCCTACTGCTGTACAAGAGGCAGGTCGTGGTTGTATTCCCTGATAGAACCCTGCCGTTACATGAAGTGTACACATACAACATGAACCTAATGGTAAAGCTAAGTACATCTTAGCCTAGTGGTTATGAACCCTAGTAGGAGTTGCAGCACGGCAACATCCGAAGTCGAGAGTTCGAACCATGGAGAGTACAAAGGTCTGGGGCAGCATAGCAAATATGGCTATGTGGCTGTGCTACCATACGGGATATATATGGTAGTTCAGTATGACCGGCCCAAGTGGTAAAATACCATAACCGTCTAATGAGGTGCCCTAATGAGGGGTACCCTGTGGGAAGGGGTTACGTTATCAAGTGGCTCCTATATGGTGGGCCTACACGTGGGTTAACTTGGTGGCTAACGCTAATGGTTAGCTAAAGGAATCAATGTTAATGAATAAATGTGTTCAATGCTAGATAATGCAGATTGTTGCAAATGTTACCAGGTATACACGTAGAAGCACAAGTGCTAAAGTACAATGGCGAACGAACATGGACTAATAGTAGAGAATAGTATAACAGATGGTGTATTAGTATAAATGGAATGTAACTTGAACCATAAGGGTCTTGTCATCTGGTTATACAAGTGTCTGACTTTAAGTTCCGTTCCATCTCGTTTCGTCCACCACAGGCTTGATCCCATTGCCTAGTGCGTATATTCTTACATCGGCTTGATTACTGCCCGGTGTACTCTCACTTCGTTT
This sequence comes from Xerocomus potaroensis, assembly GCA_038088895.1. Classification (NCBI taxonomy): domain Eukaryota; kingdom Fungi; phylum Basidiomycota; class Agaricomycetes; order Boletales; family Boletaceae; genus Xerocomus; species Xerocomus potaroensis. Next base: position 6,419 of record JBBPJT010001138.1, on the reverse strand, counting down.
CAAGGGATGCGGGAAGGTCTGGAACCGTTTTCTCGCTGGGGAAATGAACGGGGCGTTCGAGTAGTCGTTCCAGTTGTTTGCACCCGGGCTCGTTTATCGGGGTGGTTACTTGCTCTGCAACTGATCCTATGACAAATGAAACAACGATTCTCGCATAAATGTTTTGCATGATTGGTTGGCGATAAGAAGACAGCATCTACATCCATGGCGTTCGGGTCACGTCGATGTTGTCCCGTGCCAAGACTTAATGATCCTCCTGCGCGAATCGCGCGAATTCGTTGCTGTTGGGCATGGAAGTGAGAGGTGGCAGAAACCCATTCATCAAGGGTTTCGGGGATAGCAGCCATAGATAGGATCATTTGGCTAAGTTGGGGGTCTAAGCCTGCCGTGAAGGAGTCAATTAGAGTAAACTGATCAGCAATACCGCTCCGCGCGGCATGAAGCTGAAAGTCTGCAACAAAATTTTGAAATCCTTCTGCATGGTCGCAGGTATTCTGCTTTAACGCGAGGAGCTTTCGGTGCGCTTCCTCTTTGAAATTGAACGGGTAGAACGTTTTATCAAAGTCTTTCATCATTAACTCGTACATCTTTTCATCGTCAGGGATAGTTTCATCATTAAGACGGTGGTACCACTTTTCAGCGAATGGGATTCCTCGTCCCTTAGTCAGTTTGCTGAGCGTTACTAGTATTTTGGGACCGTCAAAAATATAATGGGCAGGATTCAACTTGAAGTATGCTGCCATAGCCTGTCCCCAGTGGACAGCATCTTTCGTTTTGCTGGAGAAAGCATCGGGCAAGCCCGCTTTAGATTCAGGGGGAATTGGACCAGGAACGAAGGCTGGCATGGGGTCAATGGGATTGTTCTGCTGCTGCTGCTGTTGATTCATGTCTGATGGAGTCGCTTTGGAAGGGGGAGAGTGCGTAGGAGGGGAGAGGACGTTCTGATAGAGGTTACTGTCCTCGCTTTCAGAGGTGGTGGAGTGGGTAGGGGAAGGGGGAGGGAAATAGCGGGGTGGAATGGTTGGAGCGTTGATAGCTCTCAACTAGTGAGAAGCTAGTTCTTTTGTTATGCTGAACATAGTTGACGTGAAGCGACTAAGAGAGGCGACAGGGAATTCCTAGTCAACTTCGGATTGACCTTAGGAATGACTCAGAAACTAGGAAACTACGTATGATTGCGTAGAACTAGCTTGCGTTACTAGTACACAGCATTGAGTATTTATACTATCCTAATGACACACGGACCAAGCCATAAATGGAGATGTTGGGGTAGGGTCAAGGGTAGTACATGGGAACTGTGGGGACATGAGGCCGTCAACGAATGATCGAGCCTAGAAAGGAAATAATGTCCGAGAAATGATACTGCACGTGCATAGACTATGAAATGGAAGGAGGAGAGTAACTACGAGAGGAGGGAACGAAAGGCTGAAGAACAAAGGAAACGTACGACCATAACAGGATTGGACCCTTCTCCTACAATTTCTGCATTTGTCTCCAGACGTCTGGATTGCAAAGCAATGGCAAAAGTGTTACCTGGTGACTCATTCCATCACAAAAACAACATTATCAACCTCCCTTGCTCAAGAAAGCCTTACAAAACAAACAACCCTCCCATCCTTCATTAGTGATTTCACTGATGTCTTCGGAGAACCTTGGATAGGGACTTTACCCCCTTCTCGTGATTTTGATCATACGATCATACTAACACCCAATTTTGCCCTGAAGATTGGGAAAGTTTATTGCTTGAATTCTGCTGAACTACTTGCTTGTTGAAAGTTCCTTGACGAAAATTTGCAAACCAGACGAATCATTCCCTTACAATCACCACAAGCCTCCCCCTTTTTCTTTGTACCTAAGAAAACTGGCAATCTCCGCCCTTGTCAAGATTATTGATATCTCAATGGACATACTGTAAAAAATGCTTATCCCCTTCCCCTTATCTCTGATCTCTTTGATAAACTAAAAGAATTGTCCATCTTTATGAAAATGGATATTCGTTGGGGATATAATAATGTCCTCATCCATCCTGAAGATCGATGGAAAGCCACCTTTATTACACCATTTGGACTATTTGAACTGACTGTCATGTTCTTTGGTCTGTGCAATTCCCCCATGACCTTCCAAGCAATGATGAATCACCTCTTTTGTGACTATTTGGCAGAAGGATGGTTAATCATTTATATGGACAATCTTCTTATTCACTTCTCTGACCTCTCCCTTCATCATGAGCATACGCACAAGGTTCTCCTCCATTTACGAGAACATGAATTGTTTCTTAAATTGCCAAAATGCACCTTTAATGCCCCACAAGTGGAATACCTTGGTATGATTGTTTCCCACAATAGTTTGCAGATGGACCCAGTAAAGGTAGCTGCAATCACCAATTGGGCTTCTCCAAAATCCTTGAAAGGGGTTCGCTCTTTCCTTGGTTTCTCTAATTTCTATCACCGATTTATTCCCAACTTCGCCACTCTGGCTGCCCCCCTTTATTACCTCACCAAAAAGGATGTCCTGTGGGACTGGTCTTCCGCTTGTCATAACGCTTTCACCACACTCAAAGCCATCTTCCTGACCACTCCAGTCCTGGCCCTACCCAATCTCCAACAACTGTTCATGGTGATGACAGATGCATCTCTTCTTGCTTCTGGTGGTGTCCTCATGCAGCGTGATGTAAATGGAGATCTTTACCCCTGCAGTTATCTCTCCTGCACTTTCTCCCCTGCTGAATGCAATTATGATATCCATGATCATGAACTTCTTGCTATCATCCATGCTCTTATGGAGTGGCAATATTACCTCCAGGGTACTGGTTTTCCCATTACTGTTTATACCAATCACAAGAATCTTTCCTATTTTCGCCAACCCCATTGCCTTTCCCATCACCAGGCATGGTGGATGTTATTCCTCCAGGATTTCGACCTACACTTCAGCATCCAACCTGGTTTTGCTATGGGCCCTGCTGATGCCCTCACCTGTTCTCTCTCCTCTGATACTACTGCCAACAACATGGATGTCACTCTTCTTCCTGACACTGTCTTCATCTCCCTCATTGACACCACCCTTCAGGACAAGATTCGTCTTTCTTCCACCTCCGACCCACTCATTCTTTCCACTCTTGACCGCATGCATGAAGGCTCTCCTCTCTTCCCCCACTCTTCCCATCTTGATTGGTCTTTCCATGATGGCTGTTTGTACTATTGTCATCGTCTTTACATCCCTCCTTCTGCCTGGCATGACCTTGTTTCCTCTCTTCACTCCTCCCCTGCTGGTGGCCATGGTGGTATCTTCCATACTACTGCCTTACTTCAACAAGATTATTGGTGGCCAGGCCTTGCCTTCTTTGTCTGCCATTTTGTCCTTGGCTGCACCTTGTGTCAATCCAGCAAGGTTCTCACCCACCCCACTGTTCCCCCCCTTTCTCCCATTCCTTCCTCTGCCTCCTGTCCTTTTCAACAAATCTCCATGGATTTGGCCACTGCTTTTCTGCCTGTTGGTGCCCTTGACTCTGTATTGGTTGTGGTCAACCATGGGCCTAGTAAGGGGGTCTTTTTCATCCCTTGTTTGAAATCAATCAACACTGCTGGCATAGCTCATCTTTTCTATCAACACATTTTTCCCCACGTTGGCCTACACAACAAAGTTATCTCTGATCAAGGTCCACAATTCACCTCTGCCTTCGCGTGAGAACTTGCATGGCTCCTTCATTACGACATAGCCTTATCCTCTGCTTACCATCCACAAACCGATGGAGAAACGGAATGAGTCAACCAAGAATTGGAGACTTATCTCCACCTCTTCTGTCAAGACAACCCTACCAAATGGGTCGACCTTCTCCTGATGGCCCAATTTATGCATAATTCCTCCATTCATTCGGTTATGAAACAAACCCCCTTTTCTCTTATTCTCAGATATGAACCCTGCTCATATCCCCCCCTTGGGCAAACCTTTGTTCCAGCTTTAGCTGAATGGTTAGATTGGTTGACAAAAGCCCGCACAGAAGCCTTTAGTGCACATGAAATGGCACAACAGTATGTGCACCAAAGAGTGACAAAACGATTTCATCCCTGGAAAATGGGAGATAAGGTGTGGCTAGATGCACGCAATCTCCGCCGAAGCACCCCATGGCAGAAATTAAACCCCCTTCATGAAGGGCCATTTGAAATTACGAAGATGGTGTCCCCTGTTTCTTATCAACTCCATCTCCCCCTGAAATGGCAAATCCACAACACATTTCATGCTTCTCTATTATCTACCTTTTGTGAAATAGCAGAACATGGAAAGAATACATTGCACCCACCCCCAGTAGAGATAGACAAGGAAGAAGCATGGGAAGTGGAACAAATACTTCGCCATAAGGGGAATAAGAACACCTGGAAGTATTTCATAAAATGGAAAGAATATTCACATGCTGAAAACACCTGGGAACCTGAACAGAACTTAACTGGGGCATGGACCATCTTAACAAAATATAAACACCTTCATTCCCTCTGAATTCACCCATCAATCATCACCATGCCCACTACACGCAATACGTCCCCTTCTCCTGCTCCTTCTCATTTATCCCATCAGGTGCCAACTATTTTCCCCATCCATGTTAACCTCCTTCCTCCTCTTCCTTGTCACCTCATCTTCGCTGCCATCCTGCAAGATGCCCCTCTATTCATGAGGGTCATGGAATCTCCTATCACTGATGTTCCTCTTGCTGACAGATGCATGCTTTTCCTTATGCTATCCACCTTCTGTCTAGTATTCAATGCTGCAACCCCTAGTGATCGCCCCCCTATGCTTGCAGCAGAAGGGGCAACTCTTATGAGCCAAGCCAAGCTTCAACTCTTGGTCCTCCTTTATCGATTGGGATTAGGATATGTAATTAATTCCTTTCCATTTGAAATCATTGGTCCTTTAGTTCGCCCTTTCCTTTGCCATCTTCATCCCACCGTCTGGTATGACTACCTCAACACACAAGAAGCAACCATATGACATGACATGGTTTCTTTCCTTCCCCATCACTCTATCGTTCCCCCTTCCAACACATCTATCTCTTCCCTTCCTCTCATGCCCAGGATTGTCACTCTGCCAAATCATTCTCCCATAATTCCTCCTCTTCCCTCTCCATCTGATGACAGCCCACCTTCATTGCTCAACAAAGAAAAGGAAAACCTCACCCCAGTGCCAGTACCTCCATCTGCCCTTCCTGTTCTGACACAAAATCATGGGACACCATCTCCCCCCAAACAACCAAGGAAGAACAGGAAAGGGAAGAAGAAGGCCGTCACAACTGCATATGGTCTCGCCAGCTCCCCCACTTACCATCTTCGTTCCACTGCAAAGGCTAAGCAGACCCCCAGTCTCCCTCCTATCACATCTCCCCTGTCATTTCTCACTTCCGTTGCTTCATCCTCATTGACCTTTGCCTATATCAACACTCCTGCTTCAGCCAGTACCATCAAACCTGCTTGGTATACTCGATGTGAGTGGTGTAATGAGACTGATACCCATCTGGGCATTTGGTGTCCCAAGCATCAATGCCTGTCATGTGATACATATGTGGCAGGGCATGATCTCCACAATTGTCCTCAAGCTGCCTGCGTCTTCTGTCAATGTCAACACTGGGGGCACCCTTGTCCCCTCTACAAATGTAGTCCAGATGGTTGTGAGGAGTGCAACTCACTCCGATGGGGTGAATTATGCCCCTGTTGTATTTGTCGAGCTGAACTAGATGAGCAAGCTAACAATCTGGATGATGCAGACTACTCATTCTTGGATAGAGAATAAGCAAAGGTCAGAGTCCTTTGATCTAGTATGGGGCTTCTGTTACAGTTTTCTCTATAATGCTTGTATCATTATGATCAGATGATTCTGCCATCATGTTTTCTTCCTTACCATTCCCCTGGATGCTATTTCCTTTTCTAGGATCACCTCATGGTATCCTCATGTTCCCCAATATTCCCACATATCCCACCACTGTGTACCCCATAATACTTATTTAGTACTTGGTTTGTTCACATACTTAGGTGTATAAATACCCCTGCACTTGTATTAGTAGAGTAAGCTAGTTCTATGCAATATCAGTGTAGTTCCTAGACCTTCCTGGTTCACTTCTAAGGTTACTGGATTGCTCTAGTGACTAGAAGGTCTTATCACAAAAGCATAACAATCATCAGCCACCAGTTGTTAAAGTTGGAGCCATTGAAGATAGGCAGCTTGATATCTTGGGAAGGTGTTATGAATCCATAGGATCGCTCCTGAGCCACTGGATCATCTTTTCTGATCCTCCAGAAACAGTTTTTGTACTAAGACACTTTTATCTAATCTTATCTATAGGGGGGACCAAAACCCAAAATCTTTGCCCATAAATCCTGGACCAATGGACTGATCCCTTGGCCCCAGCTCTTCCCCCCTACTCATATACATCTAGA
>JBBPJT010001137.1:0-11053 GCA_038088895.1 Xerocomus potaroensis | reverse complement strand
TGGGTTTTGGTCCCCCCTATAGATAAGATTAGATAAGAGTACCTTAGAGCGAAAGTGACTTCTAGAGGATCAGAAAAGATGATCCAGGGACTTAGGGGTGTTCTTAAGGATTCATAACAATAACTTCACCAGAATGACCAGCATTAAGCATGGAAAGAATAGTGCTTTGTTGAGCAAGAAAAAGTGATCTGACCATGGTAGTGGTTGAAAATCAAGGAGTGTGAGAACCTTTTGAAACTCAGATATACTAATTATATGTATATCTTGGTTTGTATCAATACACAATTGTGATTATTGTACAATTTGACTAAGATCCTAGTAAGCAATTGAAAAGGTGAAAAACTCTTTCCATGACATAGCTGTTTTAATTTGAGCATATTTCCACAGCCATTGATCCAAATCACATGACTCAGGGATAATATTATAGCCAAGAGTATGTACTATTTATAGCTCCACCAAAGCTAAATGCAATTCCCATGCCCTTTAGTGGTATATTTCACACAACACTTTTGAGACCAACATGGAAAGGTTTTTGAGGTCACTGTAAAACTCCCTTACACTACAAAGAAGCTCACCCCAAAATAGATTGGATCATATGCCATCACTAGGGTGCTTCCAAATGCTATCACACTTTGCTTACCAACAAATGTGTCCATCTATCCCACAGTTAATATATATCTCTAGAGTTATGTATGTTAAAGGGTTGAACTATGAAAAGGAATGCCCATAATCCTGCATTATGGGGAAATATACAAGCTAAGTACACAGGAACAGCCATATGGTGGAAAGTCAACAGGCCACAAGGTGGTATATATAGTTTCATGTGAGTAATGCAAAAAGTTGCAATCAAGAGTATCATCAACCAGCAATAGAATGAGGACATTTAGATGAGCTTAACCTGGGTATGGACAAGTATAGCCCTTGAGGGGATCTGAGTCTCAGCTTTCACACTAAAGGTACATATCTATGCCTTCTAAGCTGAAGGACTTGTATTATGGATCAAGTGAAGCATAGTCACTCAAACAGACAGTGTTATGATTTACCCTATTTTTCTCTTGTTTTTCCTTATTTTTCCTGATTTTCTAGAGCCAGTTTCGCTCTAAAGCACATTTATAGGGGCTAATTATCTGCAAGACCTTTGCCCATTAATCCTGGGCCAATGCACCAATCCCTTTGCCCCATTTTTTCACCCCGAGTATTACACATATAGAGCTACATATGGACACCCTTATCTCTCCTAGATTCCATCTCCTTGGTGGCAGATCTTCAGATCTCCTGAAGGAGACTTATGCATCAAATATGTGAACTATCATATGTAGGGCTATGTTGCCACAACAGCAAGGACTCCTTATGGGCATTCTTCCATTCTACATGCGCTTCACATGCCTCCTTATATCCTAGCCCATGTGATCACTAGATCTAGTCAAAACTCATGTAAATACTTAGATAGTATATAAAGCCCAAGGAACTTGAACAGGGGACTCCCCAGTCAAGTTCTCTCAGTGTTCTCCCTTTGGTAGGGGCCCTAAGTAAGATAGACTCAGTCCCACATCCTTCCCTTTCTCAGATCTTCACTCTACAGGCCCCCTCTCCTATAGATCTCAACTATCAGGCTTAGCAGGCTTGGTGTAGAGATCAGAGGTGTTTCAGACTATAGGGCAGAACATTGAGGAAACCAGAGGATCAATTGACATATGAATCAAAAGATAGAAAGGGATCTATCTAGTCTTTGTTACATTTTATTCCCCTGATACCCCCTTTTCTTGATTATCTTTTCTTGATTTTTCCTTTCTTAGATGTATGATGACCTTTCCATAGTCTTATCTTTCGTCTCCATGATCTGGACACTATTTCCGTTCTAGGCATAACTTCTCGCATGCCTTGTGTTCCCCTTTATTTCCCTTGATTGATGGTTGCCTAGCTACCTTTGGTTATGACTTGACATGACTCCTGATGAGTCATTCCACAGTAGACACCGCTTGGTCCATGCACTGTCTAGATACTTATTTAAACCCCAGCGCATTGTATCATAGACTCTAAGTAGAATCTCCCTTGTATCCTCTGACCTACCAGTCAATCGATCCATTGGTTTCTCTCGACATTTTGCTCAGCACTTCATCAGACGGTCTACTTCACCGATACTTTGATCCAAGACCTCCGGCTTGTGAGGCATAGATACCTTCAACGTGAAGGCCCAAGAACCCGATCCCCTTTTCAAGGGCTACACTCGTCCTTACTTAGGCCAAGTGTAACAGTCTTAGTGTATAGGGTATGTAGTGTTACTGGAAGTTACTACAGGTATAACCTAAAGGTATCAAGGAAGGTAATCAAGGGTCAAGGGAATAAGAGATGAGCATTAGATGCTAGCCTAGAAAAGAAAGACTATTCTGTAAAGATAACTGGAAAGGTTACCATAACTAGATCAGAGATATAAAGGTGGTTTTACTATAAGAACAAGAATCAAGAAAAGATTAAGATAGAATCAAGGTATTAGAGTTCAAGAAAAGAGTCAACTATAGTATAACCAGGAAGTGAACTGGTAATTAGTGTAATCAGTCAAAAGGGAAGAATAAAGGAGCTATCATATGAATTGAAAGAGAGCTAATAATCACAAAAGACAATCAAGGAAAGGATCAAACACTAAAAAAGAAGAATAACAGTATAAAGGGAATAAAACATAACAAGTACCAGAAGGTAAGATGGGAAATAAAGGACCATATGATACCAGGACCTTATTGCTAGGATGAGCATAGAGGTCTCCTGTTGAAAACCATAACAAGATCTCCTTAAATCAATATAATTTCCTAGTTTCTTCTTAGCTCTGCTCTGCAGTTCACTAGGATAACTATACTTTACCTAGATACTTAGCCTATCAGTCAAAGATAGAACTCTCCAAGGCTATGCTTGTTTCTACCCAGATCAAGTGTAACACTAAAAGTATCTGAAGTTGACAGAGACTGATTAGGAGATTGATTAGATAGGTTTTGTAGTTGGTGGAAAGTGATGCAAGCAGATCTCTGTTTATAGGTATTTATATCAGACTCTCTTTTCTGTCCCTCTCAATTGTCATCTATCCTTCTGGGCTTTGGCTGAGATGAGCTCTCATTTTACCTACCTCACATATCTAATGTACATGTAGTGGGTGTAGAACTGTAGTGCACAGTAGAACTCAGTGAACTGTAGGTTACTTGTAGTCACTGTATATTGAGTAGGTAAATAAAAGCACTAACCTGTTGGTTAATTGTATCACTAAGTAACCTAATAATTAATGGTCCAATGTAACCAATAGCTTATGTAATCATAAAGTGTAGGTAACAAATCATTCCAACAGTGGGCACCCCTGCCCTTTTACCTTTTACTCAGATTTGACACACATAATATTAAAGGGCACTTGTAGATTCACAATACATGCTAGGACCATGTGTAGCATAGCCTTAATGTAGTATATAAACCTCAATGTCTATGACAACAGTTGTATTCCATTTGAGTGCCTTTTTTGAGATCACCAATGAAGACATAGATTGTAGAGGACACTAAGAGCAAGCAGACACTGGTCGCATTGCAGATATATGTTACGGCAGTGGTAACGGCCGTATACATCGAGTCGTGCTAAATGCAAACCAAATATCATGTACATTCATCCTAAACCTGCACAACTGGTTTCAACTCGTACACACAAACCGTGACAAAAATGCTTAAGCCTTGAGTTGAATAACCCATGCGCCATCAAGTCCCTGCTGTCTACCACGCCCGTTCCATACCTCTGTTTTACCGCTGTACAGTTTCGCTACTTCTCCCTCAACCAAGAGTACGTATTCACCAGGTCCAGGGGCATCCTTGTCCCCTTTGAACCCTCCCCAGGCCCACCGTCCAGCTGGTTTGTTGCCTTTACCGTGAGGACCGGGCTCAAATTTGACGAGGAGAGGTGTCCCAGGCACATGACTGAAGGCCACCAGGTTCGTTTTGGCCTCCTTACTAGTAGCCAAGTGTTCCTCGAGTTTAGTCAGGAGTTCCTTGTCATGAATTGTGACCCCCAACGATTGGACGACTGAATGATGCGTCAGAAATAAGACTAGCACGGAGAAATGTGCGTACGCTGAGCAGCAGACATATTCGCAAAGTCGTACTTCAGTAAAGCAAGCCTGAGACAAAGACACGGAATCAGTGATGTTGACATTGAACCAGATAATGCTATTACCTATGAAATGATATTTGATAGACTTGGGAGAGGATTCGTTGAAGGGACCGGGTTTTTATCAACCGTCTCTCGTCCTGAGAGAGCGTATCTTAGGGCAGGTCGTTCATGATTACCTCTATGGCCAAATCATGTGACAGTCTGAGGTTCCTGGCTTACTTCCCCGCGACCTTGAACTTGTCCGCACAGATTATCCGATGGCGCAGGTTTGTCTAGCATGGGCGTCGTTCGCATTTGGTTAGCATAGTGCTATCGGCTCGTCCTAGTTCCATTTTCGTCCTCGAAACGGAGGCCGCAACTACTCCACTATGGCACCTTCCGGCTGATCATCTTTCCGAAAAGAAGCAGACGATTTGGGAATGGATGGCCCTTGTCCATGGAATTTGGATCCGGTGACCTCATGTATGTGACCAGAAAAATTCCTTGGCTATAAGGTGACATGTCGCCATTGTTCAAGTGTGCCATCGAGTCTAACTACTTCACCGAAACAGCACCGCCAGTCTGTAGGACTCTGAATGCAACCAAGACTAGAGCGCGGATCACAGACTAATGGCAATTGTGGCGAGGGAGCAAGGCCCAATTTCCACCAATGGCAGCGATGATCGCAAAATGAGACGATGGCGTAAACAAAGAAGATACCTGGGCGCATATGATTGATCATGGGATTCGTTTCTGATAGCATCAGGTCGTGACCGTAGGGGTAAGATGGCTCATTAAATGTATCGCGGTCCGAAAGTTCGGTCATCCACGAACGTGGTTTCTAATAGACGCTGAGGAATGGAACGGAACGTTCTAGGCCGAAAGATGCGGACGACGATTCTATGACTTTGGAATCCATCTCGAAAATTCCAAAACTGCTAAGGTGTATTATTCTATCCTGAGGGTGAATTAAAAAAAAAAAACTTCCAGTGCATACCGGAAGTTGCCACAAATTTCTAAGGCGGAGCAGCCGAGATAACTGGTGTGACGTGAAACTAGCTTCGGAACTAAGCACATCTGTGAAGATTCACCGAATATTCAGCGTCCTCGAGCCTACATACTAGCTGCGCGTATTGTGGAAGCATGGGAAACAAGAAGCTCCGGCTTCCTCCGTTTTTCAAAGTCAGCTACGCCTGCCGGGCGACAACCACACCCCGATTGGTTTAATGCATGTCTTTGCGTTTGGTGGTCAGTGCGGTTGCAAATGCAGTTACCTCCGAGTAAGCCTTCTTATCGACATGATATTGCGATCTTCCGTTCCACAACAGATACTGTTCTGCGGCTGCTCTCGTTGAAGTTGGAACAGATCACCTTGACAGCAATCAAGATGTGATCACTAATTTGGTTCGTTCGTGATATCCCTACATATGGCAGATTGTGTCTGATGTGTTTTATTTCCGTCATCTAGACTCATGAGTCAACCTACCATGACCGAAACTACCGAGGAATTTGAATCAGCTCTGTTTTTGCCGTCATTCCGTATAGCCATGCATCATAGTCGTTCCTCGACGGTAGGACGTAAGTAACATGTTTCATTCATCCTTTTAACCGGTCTAAATGTTCCCGACAGCAATAGCCAAATGTACGTTACGTTCAGGAAGAACGCGACAAAACAAAGGCGCGGACCACTGCGAATAGCAACACTGACATGATATAACGAGTTGGCCGCTGCTGGTGCATCTAAAGTTTACAAAAAAAGACCACGGAGCTGGGAGAAGACGGCAAAAGATGGTACTGGGCGCAGATGACTGATCACGGGGACCACAATGTCGCACTTTCGCCGACGAGAAAACGAATTATCATCTAATTGGAAAGATCGATCACTCACAATTCACGAACGTGGGCTTAAGGAAGCAAGGGGATGGAACGGAACATTGCTTGTTTTGTAGCGCACCTGACATGGAAGGAGCAGGTGAGAGCCCCCTTTACAAGATGACACTAACCCAGATAAGAATGTTGTTTCCATCCTCCTTTGTGCCACAAAACAGGTATATAAGTCGGTCTGCGGACGCTCCTGAGTCCCTCACGTTGAAGTCTCATCCCTTCAAAGTTCGAACACATCGCACATCATGGGTACAGCACAGTGGTTCCAACCTACTGTCAGGAACAGGCTCACCGTGGGCCTCCGCATCGCTAATTTCACCCTCAGTTGGGGGAAGTGCTATGATATCTGCGAGTATACACTCTTATACCGCTTCTTTTCACTTACGAAGCACTTGTTTAGATCACCCATACGATGAAGTCAACTGCCCCGGCGGGACTGTAATCCCACCTGGGAAAGATTTCACTTTCGGTACCTCCGGTCGTTCGGACTCCCCCTCTGGCACTGAGGGCACGTTCGATCTCGTGGTAGACGAAACCGGTGAAAAAATTGCGGAGATCTACTTTGATTGCCCATGGGGTATTGGTAGCAACCAAGTAAACACGAACGGCCCCGTGAATCCAGATTATATCGTCGCCATCAGCGGGTTCAATCAGACCAGCAGCGGACCATTGGGCACAGGCAATATCACCGTCCTCGACGAGCGTGCGATATGAGCGGTGTGTTCGTGGTATTGTCGTTCGTATTGTTGTTCGTATCTTGTTCTTGATCTGGGCTGATTTTTATCCAACCCAGTAAGCAAGCAAGACAAAATAGTTAGGTTGAAAGGGGTTTTAGTATGGCCGTCTTGTGTCTTGTTTCGTGTAAGATGTGCAGCAGAATGTGTGTAGTATGATGTGAAACTGGAGAGCGAATTGACGTCTCGATTCTCATAGTCATGTGAGCTGTAGGCAATGAAATTGAGGATGCTTAAATGCTTGATTGGTATATCTCTGATCTCTGATAGATACCAGCATGTCTCTTACAGCTGATTACAAAACGATGCGGAAAACGCACTTCAGAAATTCGCGTGGCTGTGTGGGACCCTGCATGCATTTGAGTGAGAGTGCGAATAAGCGAAAGTAGGCTGTTTGTCACACCATGTCGTTGCCCTCCCCTACTTGTCCCGAGGAGAGGCAGTATGCCTTCACTATTGCTCTGACAGTTTACTCAGCCTTGAAAAAGAAAGCCAAAGGCAAAGGCAGTATGACCAAGGAAGAGAAGACCATCAAGATGAAGGAACTCCTTTTTGCACTCACCCCTGACAATTACATTAGATTTTTACAGAGCATCCTGGACAAGCATGGCCACAATAACTACAAGGTTTCTGAGAAGAAGCAATTCCCATTCAAATTTGTACCTCCAAAGGCAAAAAGGTATGAGTTTATTTTACTCTGCATTGGGTTGCTAAGTCTATCTGACAATATTCTAGTCAAAGCATGAATAATGCTATGGATGTTGACAATGAAGTAGACTACTGAGAGATGTTACAGTTTTACGACAGGACACCCAGTGTTCGCCTTAACATTGGGGTCCTTAGTCTAACGGTTCACTTCCTTGTCCTTATCCCCGCCCCTCCCTATGGTATATGATATAGATTTCCCATTCTCTCTACATTCCCGACCTTAGGATAACGCTTGTCTCCTAGGTCGTCTTGTATTACCTAAACATGTACGGTACACGTGTTTGCCATGAGGCTTCTTTGCTTCTATCTCATGGCTGTTCCTGTTATGTAAGCTTACCTCGTGTAGAAGCCCAGGGTCTTGGGCATTCCCTTATTAGGTCAACCCTCGCACCAGGGTTGAGGGTCTTCCCTACATAGTGCTTAGTCAGCATGGTCTGTGCACCATGGCTGGTAGTATATATAGAGTAGCACTTCTTGTAGTAGACCTTAAGCTTAATCTAACTGTTACATCGCCTAAGTGTGGGCTTGTAGCTTCTTGTGGCTCCATTCTCACTCCACCGTAGTGCCCTGAGGATTCCTTCATCATCTGTTCCCCCGTCATCCCGGCATGTGCCCTTGACGGCTCTTCCAACTCGCCACCACACTCATCTCCATCGCCGTCTTCGTTCTCACGACCATCCTAGTGGACATCGTGCTATCCGTCTTCTCGTCACTTGTCGTCCTCCTTGTCGTCGTTTATCTTGTTGTCGCCCTTGCAGTCACCACCATTTGAAGCTATTGGCTCACTACATAACAAGAGATGGTGAAGAAAATCACAGCACCAACCCCTGGTCCCATCAAGATCTTCATCAATATGAAAGATGTCAAAAGAATTCCTGGTAATGACTCAGGGAATGACTCTAGTGATGCATTTGACACAGATGGGGACACCAAAAAGGTATGCATTATCAAAAGTCTCTACATGTTACGAAAATTGCCATAAAAATGCCAAATAATATGCTTACTAAGCTATTCTCTAAGATAAAGTACCAATGTTTGATACCATGCAAATGTGCTCAAACATTATGGAGGAACCCTACCATTCAATAACAGGTCATGGTTGTATTTCCTATAAGATGTATGAAGTGTACATGCAATGTGAACCTAATGGTAAAGCTAAGTAATCATTTATTATTTATTTCTTGTTGATCTTATCAGTGAACATCATGTGACATAATCTAATTGTGTGCCACAATCACATGACCCTTCTTGTTCAGAACTTCTATCTCTGTGGGTCATGTAAAGGCTATAAAGTCATTTTTAGTAATTGACTCATCTTGACTCCTTTGCCTTCTTTTAGCAAGGCTATGTATGACTCATGAGTCCTTTTTCAGCCCCTATGGGCTATTCTTATTTCTGACTCATGATGACTCAGTCTGTATGCTTATCAACCAACAGTGTTAAGAGCTTGGCTGCACATTACTCAGCATGACTCACTCCATTTCAAATAATGCTCATTAGCCAATGGCATAATTTGCTCTTATCTTTCGCTTACTTATTCTGTAGTATATTAATAGTGTAGCCAAAAGCGTAATGTTCTCTTGTTGATTCAAACCTTGTATTAATATAGCACAGCTTGGTCCATGTGTAGATACTTAGAATATAAATACCCAAGGGTTTGGGCAACCAAGACTCCCCTGTCTTGCTCACTTGAACTCAGAGTCTTTGGCCTAGTTACACAAGTGCGTGACTTTGAGTTTTGTTCCACATTCTTTCATCCACCACAGGCTTGATATTTTTGCCTCATGCATATATCCCTTACATCAGCTCGATTACTGCCTGGTGTACTTTCACTTCGTTTCACTACATTCTAAAGTTTATGATATAGTAGAAAATATATGGGACCTCTGATCTGGATATCTGACTTGCATAGTGACAAATGAAGCTACAAAAGCTTTACAAGAATGAAGACAATAAAGGCTTTACCTATATTGGACCAATGGGGGCCATTCCATTGACACCTGCTATGATTTTGGATTGGTGTTGTGCTCTTATATGTTTTTTTTTTTTGGAAATTCAAATGTTGTCTTCTAACAAGTACCTAGGAGGAAGGACAAGATATGTTGAAGATCCCACCAAATATTGAATCATTCAACATGGCAAACAAAGCACTGCTCTTATATCCTGCCCAAAAAGCAAGCATGCAACCACTGGCTTCACCAGGTGTAGACATTAACTCTCTGATATCTGTCATCCTTCTTCAAACACTTATGAATTTGGGCCTTACCTTACCAACATCTGGATCACCCTCTACTCACACCATACCTGTTACTCATATATCACCTATTCACATGCCACCAAACTGGCAGATGTTACAATTCTTATCTGTATACGTACATAGTTCATTCCCCTATCTTTTCATTCCTGATTGGACATGTTTCATTTCATGTTTCATTTCCAATATCTCAGACACTATTCCTTTTCTAGGATGACTTTGTGTCATTCTCATGTCCTCCAAACTTTTCCTTGATAGTTCTTGCATTCCCCATGATATTGCCCTTCTATGTTTAGGAGGCACAGCTTGGTCCATTCGCTAGTTAACTAGGTTAAATACCCAGCACATGTATTAGTAAGGGCAAGCTAATTCTACGCAATACAAGCGTAGTTCCTAGTCCTTTCAGTGTCACTTCTAAGGTCTCTGGGTTACTCTAGTGACTGTTACATAGTGAGCCAATAGCTTCGAATGGTGGCGACTACGAGGGTGACAACAAGATAAAGGACGCCGGTAAGGAGAACAGCAGAAGACAGGACTGCTAGAGCGACGTCTACTAAGATAGTCGCAAGAACGAAGACGGCGACAGTGATGAACGTGATGACGGAGGGGATGAAGTTCGAGGGCAAAGCCGGAATGACTAGACAAGGGATCCTCAGGGCACAGCGGCGGAGTGAGGAAGGAACGACGCGTGTTGGCGATGGAATCCTCAGGGCTTGGCAGCGATATGAGGAGAAAGCCACAAGAAGCTACAAGCCCACACTTAGGCAAGTAACGGTGAGATTAAGCTTAGAGTACTACATGCAAGTGCTACACTATATATACTACCAGACATGGCGCACAGACCATGCTGACTCAGCACTACATATAGGAAACCCTCAACCCTGGTGCAAGGGTTGACCTAATGAGGAAACGCCCTTAGCCCTGGGCGTAGCACGAGGTAAGCTATTAACAGAAACGGCCATGAGGCAGAAGCAAAGAAGCCCCATGGCGAACACGTGTACGGCACGTTGCCGGTAATACAAGACGACCTAGGAGACAAGTGTTATCCTGAGGTCAAGAACACAAGGGCAAAGGAAAGATCTAATCGTATACCGTAATGGAGGGGTGGGGGATAAGGATAAGGAAAAGGAAATGAACCGTTAAATTAGAGACCCCAATGTTAAGGCAAACAAAGGGCGTCTTCTTCGTAAAACTGTAACAGTGACTAGAAGGTTTTCTTCTCCAATAAAGCGTAACAGCAGAGTCCTCCACTTATTCCCTTGCCAACTCAGCTATCGTGGTTTCTGCACTATGCAGAAGCTGATCTTGGTGTTTGAAATGCAAGAATGTACAAAGGGTGGCTTGAATTGCAGGGCATAG
>JBBPJT010001136.1:0-11066 GCA_038088895.1 Xerocomus potaroensis | reverse complement strand
CAAACAGAAGGGAGGTGACAATAGTGGGGACGATAAGCTGGGGGATGCGGAAGATACAATGGGCAACAAACAAAAAAGCCCAAAGGGAAAGGGAAGGATGCAGTTTAACAACGTGCTGGTTGTTTATGAAGCCAGCAGGGTGTCCACCCATAGGACATGCAACCACATCTGGGGAATCATAATGGAAGGAGGATACGTCATGCTTGATAGCAACAACTAGAAGGAAGTTTCAGCTTTTGTTACAGCTTTGCCTGCACCTGCCTGCAGGCCTCTACTCTTGTTAATGCACTCTTCACAATCTTGAAGGTCACTCTTGGATGGGATCAAGCCATACAAAGGAGTAGTGAAGGAAGGGAAGATGAATTGATAATGCCCAAAGCTAGGCAAGGTACAAGCAGGGAACTGACATTATTAAAGCTGAAACTAGGGTTCCAGCCAACTATGTACTACCTTTATATACCTACTAGGGACATGCACAGACCATGTTACATAATGTGCTACGTATAGCAATATCCTGAACCCAAGGGTAAGCCTTAAACCCTAGAAGTGAGAAGCACTCCTCATGGTAGAAGCAAAGAAGACCACAAGGACAATAGAAGCACAGCGTCAGCATGCTGTGTGACATAAGAAGAACAGGGTCAAGGGTACACCTGTTCGGAACAATGAGTCATAATGGTCAAGTCATTTCCGATGACTTGACAAATGGTTTCCATAACAGTACAACCCTAGTGTGGCAACTAGTCGTACAGTGAGAGATGGGAGTGAAGGGGATGATGGATTCTCCATGAATGTTAACAATGACCCCAATACTAGGGGTCAAGACCCAAAACTGTAACAAGTTTGCTTTCTTTTTCCTTTATGATAATCTCTTCTTGTTCTATGAATGTGATTTTTCCTTTTTAGATGAGCTTCTTATTGCCACCTCATGTTCCCCAATCTTCCCACCAATTTTCCTTGGCTTTTTCTATTGCTTTTTCTTTTAGTAAAAGCATAGCTTGGTCCATTCACCAACAGAACCTCTATAAATACCTAGTGTCCTGTACTAGTAGAAGTAAGCTAGTTCTATGCAATCCAATGTAGTTCTCTAGTCTTGTGATCCCCTTAAGGTCATTGGTTTCCCAGCTCTTAACTAGGTGTCCTTATATCATCTCAACTACACTCAGTGTAACAATTGTTGTTACAAAAATACATCTATTTTATGTCTAAAGCATGCAAGTCCTATTGATAATTTGAGTACCCTAAGTTGTCAAGCATTGGGTTGTGGTTGTATTTTCTAGTGAAACCCTACTGACTAGCCTAATATGTAGCATCAATCATATATCACTAGTAGTCAAAGCTAAGTGTTATTTTATCTTATCTCTTTGTTGAATCTTATTAGTGGCTGTCATATCATATCTAATCAATATACCACAAGTCACCTGACCTTTCTACTTTATACTTCTATCTCCATAGGTTAGGTGAAGGCAGTATGGGAACTTCCCACCATTTATAGTAGTTAACTAGTTGTAACTCATTTGTCTCCTTATAGCAAGGCTATGGTATGACTCATGAGTCTTCTTTCAGATATTCTTAGTTCATAACTCATGATGACTCAGTCCCTATAATGCTAGCCAATGGCATTTATCACTTGGCTGTGCATTACTTAGCCTATTGGAAATACTTGCTGCAGGTTAGTAAGGCAATGGTTGTCAACCAATGGCCTTAGTCCCTCAGTGCTGTACATGACTCAGCATGACTCACTCTATTTCCAATACCACACCTAAGCCAATAGCATTAGTTACTCTTATCTATGACTTGTTCTGCAGTAGTATTATTGTTAGTGTAGCCAATAACATTAGTCACTCATTGTTTACTTGAACCTTAATTAATGTAGCACAGCTTGATCTGTGCATAGATAGTGAGAATATATAAACCCTGCAGCACAGTGTCCTAGACTCTAGTCTAGTTCACTTGAGCTTATGGGTATATTGCCTAGATTTACAAGTGTCTAACCTTAAGTTTCCTTTCATTTGTCTATACATCCACCACAGGCTTAATCCTTGCCTCTGTGGTATATATCCTCATTTCAATTGTTTTCTTCTTCTTCCCTTTTCCTTTGCCAGCCTTTGAAGAGAGAGATGGGGAATGAGAGAGCAGGAGTGATAAGAGAGGAAGGAGGTATCTGTTATGTTTTATTCCCCTTTTATTGTTTTTCTTTCCCAGATCTTTCTTCTTTTGTTGCTATGATAACCTTTCCATGATCTTGCCTTTCTTTCCTATAACCTGGATGCTATTCCCATTTCAGGCCTTTGCTTATTGAATACCTTGTGTCCCTTTTATCTCTACTGATTGATGGTTACATGGTTACTGATGACTATGACTCAACTTGACTCATAATAGGTCATTCCACAGCAGACACCACTTGGTCTATGCACCATCTTGATATCTATTTAGTCATAGCACAACATACCCTATACTCTAAGCTAGATCTCCTTTGTATCTTTTGTACCACAATCAATCCACTGGTTTCTCCAACTCCCTGCCCTATAGTTAGCTTGGATGACTATGCTTCACCAGATTCACAATACAAGTCCTTCAGATTAGGAGGCATTGATACCTTCAATGTAAAGGCCAATGGCTCAGATCCCTTTCAAAGGCTATGCTCATCCCTACCCAGGCCAAGCATAACAAAAGATCTAGCTTCTCTTAGATAGTGCCACCACCATTGTGTGCACCCCCATCCTATCACCATTTCCAACCAGATTCCTCATTTGTTTCCAGCTCTCTTCAGTATCTACCAAGGACAACAAGCTCCTACCCCTCCTACCCCCTCAGATGAAGCTACAGATACTAAGGCACTCTCTGCTCAAGAAGACTTCAACTTAGAACTCTCAGACAAAGAAATGAACACCCTTAGTAGGTGACTTTCAGAGTTACCTTCTCCCTCCAATGCTTATCCTAGAACCCCATCTTCTACTCCAGTTCTCTCTCCACCAACTCTTCCCTCTTCTCTAAAATGAGCCAAGATGTCACATTCTTCTTTGACTTTGAAACCTGTTAAGCTATGGCTTAACACCTTTGATGAATATGATGGCAGCCCTATACTACTGCAGACTGGCTTAGCAACATATGAACATGCTTGCTGATCAATAAAGCAGTCTATAAAGATAATGATATGAGGGTAGCTTTTGCTCTCTCTTATATGATGAAAGGATCAGCCAAGACCTGGGTAACCATTGTCCAAAATAAGACCTTAGATGTGCAGATGTTTGGATTGTTTGCAGATTTTGTCACATTGTTCAAGCAAGACTTTGAACATTCAGACCTGAAACATCAAGCACTAGGATGGCTTACCACCTACCATGTTTGCAAAAATAATAACCTGACAAACTACATTAATCAGTTTAAGATGAAGGCTGTTCAGGCCAAACTGAATAAAACCTCTGACTCCACAGTATATTTCATACTTTGCTACTGGAATTCCCCCTTCTCTGATGCAATGAATCCAATTCATGGATACTGTTCCAACCAAGACCAGTGAATGGTATGCAAAGGCCATTCACTTCAAGACCTAGTGGAATTTCACTGACAGGATCAAGAAACTCCACTCAAGAACAACCTCTACCCTATACACTCCCCTCTATCGACAAAACACCCTTTCTACCACTATTCCTTGTGACCTGAATGCCATGGATGTGGATTGTTTAACCACTGAACAAGCAGCTGAGCATAGACACAAAGGTCTTTGCTACAACTGCCATCAACATGGTCATATACTGTATCCAGAGACTACCCTACCCCCAAAAAACAGGTCAAAAAGAAAGAAGTGCAAAAGGTCAAAGCAGAGGAAAAGAAGAATAGCAAAGAACATGTTGAAGAGGAGACAGTGGGCCTGCTTTCTGCTCACCTCTTCTTCCAAAAGGGTTTTTAGATGGGAGGCCTGAATTGACATCAGTCCTCTCTATTTCCAAAGCAACTTGCTCATCTGTATTTGTAGCTGAATGACAGTCAAAGTCATTACATTTACCTGTTCAACTTGTTGTGACACAAGAAACTTTGAAAACCATTGAAACCTTAGCCCTTATTGACTCTAGAGCAGAGATATCCTGCATTGATCACCATTTCACAAAGCATCATAAAATTCCCCTTGAATGACTCACTCAACCCTTTATTGCCAGGAATGCTAACCAGTCTCACAACACCACTGTTCACTTCTCTACTATATTATACATGAAGATAGGAGAACAGACACAAAAGGTCATATTCTACATCATGAACTATGGCAAAGAGAACATGATCCTAGACACCCCTTGTTATATTTTATTCCCTATCAGCCTGTTGTTTCTCTTGATACTTCCTTTCTTGAACTATATGATAACCTTTCCATTGCCTTACCTTTGTTTTCCAAGACTTGGATGCTATTTCTGTTTCAGGCCTTCACTTATCAAATGCCTCATGTCTCCTTTACTCCCTTTGATTGATGGTTGCTATGTTACAATAGCTATAACTTGTTCTGACTCATGATGTGTCATTCCACAGTAGACACAGCTTGGTCTGTGTGCCATTCTGATACCTGTTACAATTCTATTCTCTTTCGTATGAAAACTTAGCTATTGTTTCATTTTGTTTCATTTCATTTCCACTTTGTTTCATTTCCATAATCTTGGACGCTATTCCCCTTCTAGGATGACCTCATGTTATCCTCGTGTCCCCAATCTTTCCTTTACTCCTTTTGGATGTTCCCCATAGTTTTGTCATCTATATTTGGTAGGCACAACTTGGTCTGTTCACACTTCCAGATAGGATAAATACATAGCACATGTACTAAGTAAATACTAAGCTAGTTCTACACAATCACACATAGTTCCTAGATCTTCCTGGTCCACTTCTAAGGTTATTGGATTGCTCCAGTAACTAGAAGGTCTTTTACAAACCAAGTGTAACAAAAGAACTAGCTTCTCATTGCTGAGACACTACTAACGCTCCAGCCATTCCTCCTCAATATCGCTTTCATGCTCCAACCCCCTCTCCTCCTCCACCTGATTCTGAGGAAGAAGGGTCACCCATCGCTCTCTCTCCTGCACAATCTACCTACCACCTTCCACCCTCCGCTCCGTCCTCTTCACCCCCTATCCTAACTCCCCTCACACTTCCCCCTCCTTTACCTTTTCCCCCACCCCTTCCCCTACTTCCCCCAGTCATGAATGTACCAGCAAATCCCCCCGAGCACAAGGCAGGAATGCCCTTTGACTTTATGGGCGAAACATCAAAAGCAGTCAGTTGGGGCATGGCCATGACAACCTACTTCACATTGAATCCCACCATCTATATCACTGATGAAGATAAGATACTTGCCGCCCTGAGCAAGTTCACCAAAGGATGAGGTGTCCCTTTTGCTGAAAAATAGTACACCCGATTAAATAACCCAGCCCTCCTCCCTGTGCAATTGACCTATGATGTCTTCATGGAAGACTTTGGAAAAACGTTTTATCCCTATAACTTCAAAGAAGAAGCCCGATGAAAAATGTTGAATACTCATCAGAATATGAAAGATAAAGAGGAAGGATTTCAAAATTATCTAGCTGATTTTCAGCTACATGCTGCTCAGTCTGGGGTAACCAATGACGCAACATTAATCGACACCTTTGCAGGAGGGCTTGATCCACAGATCACTCAAATAATCCTTTCTATGGGAACTCTACCAACCACCCTTGATGAATGGGTCACTGCTGCAGCCAAATTTCATGCTCAACAGCAACAAATTCATGCATTACGCAGTGGGGGGTCCCTTAGCAGTAATCTCAGAGGGAGAACAAGAGATCCCAACATGATAGATGTCAATGCCATTTTCCTCTCTCCAGCAAATTGTGCCAAACACCTTCGAGAGAATAGATGTTTTATATGTCACCACATTGGATGCCGATCCAGCAATCATACAGGACAAACAAACAGTCAACGACCCAGATGGGAGGAAACCACACATGCTGTCAGTCCCCCTACAACTGCCAATCCCTTCTGCCAACGTCTTGCTGCTTCAACCAGCGGGGGACAGAACAACACATGACAAAATATTTGGACTACCACTACCAATGAGTTGGACCAATATATTGCAACACTTGTAGCTCAAGGAATGACTACAGATCAAATTCACCAAGTACTACAAGCATGTTACAATGAAGGGAATCCCAACAGAGAAGAAGTAGCCTGAGTGGAGGTGGATTTTTAAGAAGGAAGAAGGCCATGTTGACAACCTCCCCTCCCTTATCTACCAAACTAACCATCATGTATCTGAATGGGAAACCGATGAAATCTATACATCTTCCACTCTCATTACAGAAAGGACACATAAAAGTCAACACCTCCGCCCTTCTCGACAGCAGTGCAACCAGGAGCTTCCTTGACTCTACCTTTGTCAAACACCATCATCTTCCTCTCACCCCTCTTCCCACTCCATTGGAAGTACAAAATGTAGACGGAACCAGGAACAAGGAAGCATGGATTACACATAAAGTATCGTTAATTGTGACACTCCCTGGATGGGTTGCCCCCTGGGAATTTCTTGTCATGTATCTAGGAAAAGAAAAAGTAATTTTAGGACTGCCATGGTTACAACAGACAAATCCCTTCATCAATTGGACAAAAGAGGAAGTATATCTTCCAGGATCTTCCAGCGACGACAGTTACCCTGATAATGTCCTTGTTACATGCTTCCTCCATATCTCCCCAGATTCCTGGATAGCTCATCAATGGAAAAAACATTACCGACCCCCACAACAAATTGCATGAACCACGATATCCACTTCTCTCACCCAGGAAAACATAGCAGATTCAACCTCCCTTCCCTCCTTCATTAATGACTTCATCAATGTCTTCAGAGAACCACAATTAGGTACTCTTCCCCCATCAAGAGATTTCAACCACACCATTACATTAACACCCGGATTCATTCCACAGATAGGCAAAGTCTATCACCTTAATCCCGCAGAACAGATGGCGTGTTGAGCTTTCCTTGATGAAAATCTCACTGCTGGTCATATTGTACCATCTACATCCCCTCAGGCATCTCCTTTCTTTTTTGTCCCAAAAAAAACTGGTGATCTTTGTCCTTGTCAGGATTACTGGTATCTCAACGAACATACTATGAAAAACGCCTACCCCCTCCCCCTTATCTCTGATCTCTTCGATAAATTGAAAGAATCATCCATCTTTACAAAAATGGACATTCAATGGGGGTATAACAATGTCCTCATCCAACCAGAGGATTGCTGGAAAGCAGCCTTCATCACTCCCTTTGGCCTTTTTGAACCGATGGTAATATTCTTTGGATTATGTAACTCCCCTGCAACATTCCAGGCCATGATGAACCACCTATTCCACAACTATCTAGCTAAGGGGTGGTTGATCATTTACATGGACAATCTTCTCATCCATTCTTCTGACCTGGCTCTTCATCATGATTGAATGAGAAAAGTACTCACTCATCTTCGTGAACATAACCTCTACTTGAAATTGCCTAAATGTACCTTCAATGCCCCTCAAGTAGAATATCTCAGTATGATCATCACCCACAATCATCTTCAGATGGATCCCGTCAAAGTGGTAGCCATCATGAATTAGGTACCTCCTCATTCCCTCAAGGGGGTTCGATCATTCCTTGGATTTTGCAATTTCTATAGATGTTTCATCCCTAATTTTGCAACACTTGCTGCCTCTCTTCACCAACTCACCTGTAAAGATCATTCATGGCATTGGTCCTCCCTCTGTGACGATGCCTTTGCCAAGCTGAAGGCCATTTTCCTCATTGCACCTGTTTTAGCTCTCCCAAATCTCCAACTCCCTTTCGTGGTCATGACCAATGCCTCTCTTCTTGCATCTGGTGGGGTGCTTATGCAATGCAACGTCAATGGTGACCTTCATCCCTGTGGTTACCTCTCCCATACCTTTTCTCCTGCCGAACAGAACTATGATATTTACGACCATGAACTACTTGCAGTCATTCATGCCCTCATGGAATGGTGTCATTACCTCCAAGGTACTGGTCTCCCGGTCACCATCCTTACTGACCACAAAAATCTATCATATTTCCACCAACCCCACCATCTTTCTTGTCGACAGGCACACTGGATGCTTTTCCTGCAGGACTTTGACCTGCAGTTCTCTGTCCAACTGGGCACTGCCATGGGACCTGCTGACGCTCTCTCTCGCTTCCTTTCTCCCAAAACTTCCTCTGATAATGTTGACATCACACTTCTCCCTGACTCTCTTTTTATTTCTCTCCTTGACACAGCATTGGTTGACAAGATCTGTCTTTCCTCCTCTTCTGACCCTCTCATCCTTTCAGCCCTGGATCATATGCATGAGGATTCCCCCCTGTTTCCCTGATCTGCCCATGCTGACTGGTCCTTCACTGATAGTTGTCTTTATTTCTGCCACCGTCTCTACATTCCCCCTTCTGCTTGTCATGACCTAGTCTCTTCTGTCCATACATCTCCTGCCGACGGTCATGGGGGCATTTTTCGTACCACTGCCCTCTTACAGCATGACTATTGGTGGCCCAGCCTTTCCTCTTTTGTTTGCCGTTTCATTTTGGATTGCACCTTGTGTCAATCCAGTAAAGTCAATACCCATCCTACTGTTCCCCCCCTTTCTCCCCTGTCATTGGTCACCACTCACCCTTTCCAACAGATCTCTATTGATCTCATTTCTGCCTTTCCTCCTGTTGGGTCTATTGATTCTGTCTTGGTCATGGTCGACCATGGGCTTAGTAAGGGGGTCTTTTTCATCCCTTGTTCCAAATCGATCAATGCTGTTGGCATCGCCCATCTGTTCTATACACATGTGTTTCCCCAGGTCAGCCCACATGACTGCATTATTTCTGATTGAGGACCCCAGTTTGCATCAGCTTTCATCCATGAGCTAGCCCAAATACTACAGTATGACGTCACTCTATCATCTGCATACCACCCCCAAACTGACAGAGAAACGGAACAAGTCAATCAAGAACTTGAAACATACCTCCGACTCTTTTGCCAAGACCAACCAACAGGATGGGTTGACCTCCTTCCTATGGCATAGTTTATGCATAATTCCTCTGTTCATTCCATCACCAAACAAACCCCTTTTTCCTTAATCCTCGGATATGAACCAAGGGCCTATCCACCTCTTGGGAAAATGTTTCTCCCAGCTCTAACTGATCGACTCACTTGGCTCGACAGGGCAAGAAAAGAAGTGCTTAGTGCCCATGAATTAGCCCAACAATACATGCATCAACAAATAACAAAGAAGTTTCGCCCTTGGAAGGTTGACGATAAGGTGTGGTTAGATGCATGTAATCTCTGCCGAGGCACACCCTGGCGGAAATTAAACCCTTTACGAGAAGGACTCTTTGAAATAACTAAAGTGGTCTCCCCTGTCTCCTTCCAACTCTATCTCCCTGCCAAATGGAGAATTCATAACACTTTCCATGCTTTGTGTTATGCATGTGTTGTCAAGCAGTAGAGCGTAGAATATCTTCTAGTTATTAGAGTAACCTAACAACCTTAGAAGAGGACCTGGAAGGACTAGGAACTACGAGTATATTGCATAGAACTAGCTTATTGTTATAGTACATGCGCTTTGGTATTTATCCTATCCTAAACTGCAAACGGACCAAGCGATACACTACCTAGCTAGGAATGTAATTCATTGGGGAAACGTTTTAGGATATAGGAGTGGGAAGAATGGGGGACACGAGGCAGTCAACAGATGACTAACCGGAAAGATGAAATAGCGTCCGAAATGAAATGATACAGTAATGGAAAGGTTGTCATACAAAAGAAGAAAGAAAGATATGAAATGTACAAATTTGTAACATAAGCCCCATTGTAGCGCAAAGGACTCCGACCTTTGTTTATTCTCTATCTAAAAAGGAATAATCCGCATCATCTGGATTGTTAGGCTCTACGTCCAACTCAGCACGGCATACCCTTTGTTACGCCAAACGTAGCTTTAGTTGAAGCGACAGAGGAAAGCTGGGGAATTCCTAGTCAACTTCGGATTGACCTTAGGAATAACTCGGAAACTAGGAAACTACGTGTTATTGCGTAGAACTAGCTTAGTCTACAAGTACATGTTGTTATGGTATTTATACCTTGCCGTACAGCGAACAGACCAAGCTATGCTAGGACAAAAGTGGAACGTTTGGGGTAGGGCTAAGGGTTAGCGTGGGAAGAGTGGGGACACGAGGTAGTCAACGAATGACTAAGCCTAGAAGTGAGATAACGTCCGACGGGAACGATGAGTCACGAGACGAAGTAAGGGGAAAGCGTACGATGGAACTAGAATAGACGAAAAACAGTTGACCGTAATGAAAATCGTAACACCCTTCGTGGACAAAGTTCACCCCACGGGAGTGAGTTACATTCGTCGCAACTGTCTGGCCCACATTTGTAGAGAGGACAAGGGCGATCCCAATGTTGTCGTTGACAGAAAACGCAAGCTCCTTGGGGACAATTGTGGAGGGAGTGTCCTGGTGCGTAGGCGTTACAAGAAGGGCAGGCACATTTTGGGCACCAAATCCCTAAGTGTGTGTCCGTCTCGTCACACCACTCACATCGAGTGTACCAGGCCGGAGCAGGGGTGGGCGTATCGATGTAGGCGACGGTGAAGGAAGACGAAGCTACCGTGGTGAGAAAAGAAGGAGAAGGGGAGATGGGGGGAATTGCCGCGGTTTTCTTCTTTGCAGATCGGAGATGATAGGCTGGAGAGCTAGGCAGCCCATACGATGATATGACTGCTTTCTTCTTTCCTTTATTCTTCTTCAGTTTCTCTGGAGGTGACAGAGAGACAGCAGGGGGAAGAGAAGGGGGTGGAATGGGTAGGGGTGTAGCACTATCTTCCTCAGCGTCGACAAGGGGAGGAGGGGGACTGTCGTCGAGCAGCTCAGAAGGGGTCATGGGGGATGTTATGGTTTTACGACAGGACACCCATTTGTTTGTCTTAACATTGGGGTCCTTAGTCTAACGGTTCATTTCCTTGCCCTATCCCCGCCCCTCCCAATGGTATACGATATAGATTTCCCCTTGTCCTTGTATTCCTGACCATAGGAT
>JBBPJT010001135.1:0-11067 GCA_038088895.1 Xerocomus potaroensis | reverse complement strand
TGAGATACCAAGTTATTGCACAGGCGAATTTTTTTGCTTGATTGTGATTCCGGGTCCATCAATGCTTCAGCCTTCGTGAGGCTGGGTCATGAAAATTGAAGGGAAGCGGAGCGTCCTGATCTAACCCATTTTTCATTTTTTCTTTCTCAGTTCTTTTGGAACGCCGGCCAGTAAGTTATTTCCCGAACAAGTAGTCTCTCGTACACCATCGTGCCTGCCACTTCCGCAGTTGATCACTTGATGATAGGCTGATGAGTTAAACATCCCACTCATTGCTACGATCAGGTATAACTTTTTCCCATTGCATGTTCAGCAGCTCAAATTTACATCTAGTCTTTCTGGCATGTTGATTGTATGTCAATATTCAGTGAGATCTACGTTATCCGTTTTACGGTGGCTGTCTACACCCGGTTTGGAAGGAGTCATCTTGCTTCGCTCAACAACCAGATCTGTGTAGTTGTCACTGTGTTCCAAGGGGGGCAACCAGTCCTAGCTTACATGAGCAACAGATGGGCATGATCCCCCTTCCATTTGACACGGTATCCATGCATAGATCAGTGGGCCACGTGAAATGCTGTCCACATGTCCACGGGTATAGCCCGAACGGAGTCATGCAAGCATCCCACCTACTAATTTGTTGGATTATCAAGCGCGCGCGCGGCCACATCCGGTCCGGACTCAACCGAGGCGCGCGTACTCGACCATGTGATGCATGCAAATCAGCGCATGATACCTTGTGGTTACACAACTTTAAGTGATTGATTGGATCTTTGACTGATACATAGTTTCATATCCATGATACTGAGTGCACATCAGTGCCTTGTAGTTAGCTTTTCGTATATTTAAGTACTTTTAAGTCATGCCAGAATGCCTCAGTCTGTTGCCTTTTGTGCGACTGAGGTATGTCATTATCAGTTTATCTTATCTACTCCAGAACTAACTTAGTTGTGGTAACATCTACTCTAGGTGAATATATTTAGTCCGTTGCCTTTCACATGACTGAGTAACAACTACTCTAGCCATGCCATTACCTTTTTAGGTTGCTCATTTCTGTCATAGTTATGGACTCTGCATCTGTTCTAACCCTTGCTGTCTCCATGCAATATCACAACCAACATGACAGGGGACAGGCATACACATATCATTAAGGTATGATCAGGATATCACATCACCATGATCATGCAGTGCAATATCCTCTCTGACACAGTTATGATTTCAGAGCAACAATATAATTTTAGCAAACCTATGGGTGTGCACAAGTGGCTAAGAAATGGGATGCTTGCAAATGGATAGTATGTCAGTAGCTTAATTATGGTTTGCAATTCTGATGATTATAGAAAAACCAGCTGTTATGGTTTTCCCATTGTATCGTTTCCATTTCTTACTTTAGACATCTTCATCTCTGTCTTCCTTTCATTTCTGTCTTTATTTCCATATTGATGGACGCTTTTTCCCTTTCTAGGATTACTTTGTGTTATCCTCGTGTCCCCATAACTCCCACCTTTAGCTCTTGGCATACCCCATACTATTGTCTTCCCATATTTTGTAGGCATAGCTTGGTCTGTTCGCCGTCTTCTATAGGATAAATACCTTGCGCATGTATTAGTAGCAGTAAGCTAGTTCTATGCAATTCAACATGTAGTTTCCTAGTCCTTTCAGTGTCTCTTCTAAGGTCTCTGGGTTACTCTAGCGATTAGAAGTTCTCTCCAACCAAGTGTAACAAAAGAACTAGCTTCTCATTGCTGAGATACTATCAACACGCCAGCCATTCCTCCCTGATACCACTTCCACACCCCAACTCTTTCCCCTCCTCCGCAAGAGGACGAAGGATCCCCTATTGCCCTTTCTCCTACTCATTCCACATATCACCTTCCTCCCTCTGCTCCCCCTTCTCTACCACCCACTCTTATACCACTTGCACTTCCCCCTCCCTTACCTTTACCCCCACCCCCTCAATTCTTACCACTCCCACCACCAGTCATGAACGTTCCGCAGAATCCTCCTGAATGAAAGGCAGGAATGCCCTCTGACTTCACTGGAGAAACGTTGAAAGCCATTAGCTGGGGTATGGCCATGACGGCCTATTTTACGTTGAACCCCACCATATATGTCACTGATGGGGACAAGATTCTTGCTGCCTTAAGCAAATTCACCAAGGGTTGAGGAATCTCCTTTGCCAAGAAGTGGTACACCAAGCTGAATAATCTGGCTCTCCTACCAGCACAGTTAACCTACAATGTCTTCCTGGAAAACTTTGGCAAGACTTTCTACCTGTATAATTTCAAGGAAGAGGCCAGACGAAAGATGCTGAACACATGGCAGAATCTGAAAGATAGAGAGGAAGGATTTCAGAACTACCTGGCTGACTTCCAACTGCATGCCACCAGATCAGGTGTAACTGATGATGCCACCTTAATTGATGCCTTCGCTGGAGGGCTCGACCCACAGATAGCTCAAATGATTCTTTCAATGGGAACCTTACCTGCTATATTAGACGAATGGGTATCGGCTGCAGCAAAGTTCCATGCTCAACAACAATGCATTCAGGCATTGTGAACTGGAGGGTTAATCAGTCATAACCTTGAACAGGCATGCAATCCCAATGCCATGGACATAGATGCTGTGTTTCTCTCTCCCATGAACAGAGCAAAGCACCTTCGAGAAAATAGATGTTTTATTTGCCATCGAGTAGGATGTTGATCTAGTAACCATCCAGGCAGATCGTCATCCAATCCACAAAGGGAAAAAACTTCATCCCCTGCCAACTCCCACACAACTTCAAACAACCCTTTCCAACAATGCATTGCCAATATGAGCAGAGGAGGTCAGAACAATACCCGACAAAATGTTTGGACAACTACCACTATGGGACTAGACCAATATATTGCCATCCTCATAGCACAAGGAACAACTTCAGACCAAATCCATCATGTTTTACAGGCATGCTATGATGAGGAGGGAACTAACAGAGAAGAAATAGCCTGAGTGGAGGCAGATTTTTAACAAGGGAAAAAGCCGCATTGACAGCTTCTCCTCCCTTATCTAGTAAAATGGCCATTATGTATCTACATGGGAAACTGACGAAATCTATGCACCTCTCCTTTTCCCTATATCGAGGCCACAAAAAAGTCAACACTCTCGCTCTTCTTGATAGTGTGTCATATCCGTGCACCTCCAGTCATGTCTGCGCGCTCCGGTCGTATCCGACACAACTCCATTAGTATATCACGTAGTTAGTCATTCTCCGCGGTTCGGATGTCATCCGGAGTTGGTTCTGATGATATCTCGACACCTGTTGTTTCATCTGTCACTCTTGACTTTCACCTTGTTTCACCTGTCACCCCTCTATCATTCTGATATGTGTATTGAGACCAATGGAGTCCCAATCGGTAGCAGGGCAAGGGATGTGAGAGTTCAGTGGAGAAACTCACTGATACTAGATGCTTGATGCAAGGATAAGATGCGAGAGTATAAGAGTGATTATAGGAGCTAGTGGGCTCAACTAAGAGTTTAGAGAAGTGACTGAATTGTCTTCTTAACTAACTAAAGACTGAGCGACTTTCCCCAGTCTTATATACTACGGGATATGTTTGTATCTGTAGTTATCTCCTACTAACTATAGTAAGGATAAAGAAGACCATGGAAGGTCTTAGAACTACGATGTGTAAGCGTAGTAAGAATTGAGCCAATAGCATAAAGAACTCTTATCTCAACCAATAGCTAAAAGGGAGCTTATCTATGATGAGTAATGACCCTATAATATGAATAGTGTCAGCAATGATCTATGTGTAAGACCAATTGACTAATCATAGATCGCTTCTAGAATATGGTTATGTAATCTGAAGATGAAACAGAATACCATATTCTCAACAATGTGTTTCACATTACCTTAGAGTATATAAACCCTTTGATACTCTCCTGTAGTCCTCAGTTCGAATATCAACAAGAACTGACGTTCTTCTCCCCTGCTTTCTCCTGTTCTCTCTGACTGTCCAATCTCTCTAAATTCGGGACCCTGGATTCCGTGTAAGGGCGCACCACATAAGGTGAAGCCAAGTCCCGGCCCCTTCAACTCCAGTTCATCGGAGTTATCCCGGAGTTCGTCCAGCACGTTCTAACATAGTGGCGCAACAGGAAGCTTCCTGGACACGACCTTTGTCAGACAACATTGTCTTCCCTTAATGCTCCTCTCTACCCCCTTAGAGGTGCGAAATGTAGATGGGACCAGAAATAAAGCAGTATGGATAATGCATAAAGTTAAGATGGTTGCCACAGTTCCTGGATGGACAGCCCCCTGGGAATTTCTTGTGACAAATTTAGGAAAAGAAAAGGCTATTTTGGGCTTGCCATGGTTGCAACAGACTAATCCACTTGTTGATTGGACAAAAGGAGAAGTATATCTCCTAGGACTATCCACAGCAAATGACTATTCCGACAGCGTCCTAGTCACCTGTTTCCTCCATACCTCCCCAGATTCCTGGATAGCTCAACAATGGAAGAAATGATATTGTATACTGCAGTCCATCACTAGAACAACATTGTCTACCTCCCTTGCATAACAAAATACAGCGGACCAGACGTCTCTTCCCCTTTTTATTCAGGACTTCACAGGAGTGTTCAGTGAACCTCAGCTGGGGACTCTCCCTCTGTCACAGAATTTTGATCATGCTATTACACTAACCCCAGTGTTCGTTCTGAAAATAGGCAAAATATATCGCCTCACTCCTGCAGAACAAAAAGCATGTAGAGCTTTCCTTGACAAAAACTTAGCTGCTGGACACATTACCCCCTCTACCTCACCCCAAGCGTCCCCCTTTTTCTTTGTACCCAAGAAGACAGGAGATCTCCATCCATGTCAGGATTACCGATACCTAAATGAACACACAGTAAAAAATGCATACCCTCTTCCCTTTATCTCCAATCTCTTTGACAAGTTGAAAGAGTCATCTATCTTTATGAAAATGGATATTCGATGAGGATATAACAATGTTCTTATTTGACCAGAAGATTGATGGAAAGCAGCTTTCATCACTCCTTTCGGTCTTTTTGAGCCAACCATAATGTTCTTTGGACTATGCAATTCCCCTGCCACATTCCAGGCCATGATAAACCATCTATTTCATGATTACTTAGCAGAAGGATGGCTAATTATTTACATGGATGATCTTTTGATTCACTTCTCTGACCTTTCTCTCCATCATAATCGAACGAGGAAGGTACTTCATTGTCTCCAAGAACATAACCTCTATCCAAAGCTGTTGAAATGCATATTTGACGTCCCACAAGTGGAATATCTTGGTATGATCGTCACCCACAATAGTCTTCGGATGGATCCAGTGAAAGTAACTGCCATCACCAATTGGGTACCCCCCCATTCTCTCAAAGGTGTCCAATCCTTTCTCGGATTTTGCAACTTTTATCGGCGGTTCATTCCCAGTTTTGCGACTATCACAGCTCTCCTCCACCATCTCACAAAAAAAGACCACCCTTGGCATTGGTCTCCCATATGTGACAAAGCATTCGCCAAGTTAAAAGCCATCTTTCTTACTACGCCGGTTCTAACACTCCCCGATCTTCAATGACCTTTTATGGTCATGACCGATGCTTCGTTACTTGCATCTGGTGGAGTTCTCATGCAATGAGATGAGAATGGTGATCTTCACCCTTGTGGCTACCTTTCCTGCATCTTCTCTCCTGCTGAATACAACTACAACATCTATGATTGGGAGTTACTAGCTGTCATCCATGCTCTCATGGAATGGTGACATTATCTCCAAGGGACAGGCTTACCGGTAACGGTTCTTACCGACCACAAAAACCTTTCCTATTTTCACCAACCCCATCACTTATCCTGTCGACAGGCGCACTGG
Source organism: Xerocomus potaroensis (assembly GCA_038088895.1). NCBI lineage: Eukaryota > Fungi > Basidiomycota > Agaricomycetes > Boletales > Boletaceae > Xerocomus > Xerocomus potaroensis. The sequence goes on along the minus strand of JBBPJT010001135.1, from coordinate 5,197 downwards.
ATGCTATTTCTACAGGACTTTGACCTTCACTTTTCCATTCAACCGGGTATGGCTATGGGTCCTGCCAGCGCTCTCTCACATTCTCTCTCTCCTGATGCCTCCACTGACTGTTACGTGTGTAGTAATTCCTGTCGTACGACAACGTCAAGAGGGAACTCCTAGTCGGCAAAAGACCTTAGGAGTGGACCAGGAAACTAGGGAACTACATATATTGCGTAGAACTAGCTTGGTCTACAAGTACATGTCACTATGGTATTTATACTAGTCCTTATGGCGAATGGACCAAGCTATGCTAAGCTAAAAAGAGGAACATTGGGGTAGGGCTAAGGGTTAACATGGGAAGAATGGGGACATGAGGCTGTCAACGGATGACTAAGCCTAGAATGGAAATAGCATCCAAGGAAGCGTAGAAGGGGATGACATAAGCAGAAACGATAACCTGGAAGATGAAAGAAAGAAAATCGTAACACTGACAATGTTGATGTTACCCTACTCCCTGATTCTCTCTTCATCTCGTTAATCGACACTGCCCTCTTTGACAAGATCTGCCTTTCCTCTTCTTCTGATCTGCTCATCCTCTTTGCATTGGATCGTATGTGTGAGAGGTCCCCCCTCTTCCCCCGGTTGGCTCATGCTGACTGGCCCTTTACCGACGGGTGTTTATACTTCCACAATCGTCTCTATATTCCCCTGCCTGCCCATCATTCCCTTGTCTCATCTGTTCATGATTCTCCTGTGGGCAGCCACAGTGGTGTCTTCTGTACTACTGCTCTTCTTCAACAGGACTATTGGTGGCCTGGTCTTTCTTCCTTTGTTCACCGCTTTGTCTTGGGTTGTGCTCTTTGTCAATCCAGCAAGGTGAACACCCACCCCATTGTTCTCCCCCTTTCCCCCCTTTCCTCTGTCATGACTTGCCCTTTTCAGCAGATCTCTGTCGATCTCATCTCCGCTTTTCCTTCCATCGGGTCTATTGATTCTGTCTTGGTCGTGGTCGACCATGGGCTTAGTAAGGGGGTCTTTTTCATCCCTTGCTCTAAAGCGATCGATGCGGCAGGCATTGCACATCTCTTCTATACACATGTGTTTCCGCATGTTGATCTACATGATCAGATTATCTCCGATTGAGGTCCACAATTTGCTTCGGCCTTTGCACATGAATTAGCTCATTTACTACAATATGATGTCACCTTGTCATCTGCCTACCACCTCCAAACAGATGGTGAGACTGAACGAGTCAATCAGGAACTCGAAACTTATCTCCACCTATTCTGCCAAGACCAACCAACATGGTGGATAGATCTACTTCCTATGGCACAATTCACTCACAACTCTTCTGTCCATTTCATTACAAAACAAACTCCCTTCTCCCTGATCCTCAGATATGAACCTTGGGCTTATCCACCCCTCGGAAAGACCTTCCTCCCCACATTAACTGATCGGCTGACTTGGCTAGACGAAGCATGAAAAGAAGCACTTAGTGCCCATGAGATGGCACAACAGTATATGCGCCAACAAATTACAAAGCGATTCTGTCCCTGGAAAGTCAGGGATAAGGTATGGTTAGATGCGTGCAATCTCCACCGAAGTACACTGTGGCAGAAATTAAACTCCTTGCGAGAAGAACCATTTGAAATAATCAAAGTAGTCTCTCCCGTCTCTTTCCAACTCTGCCTCCCTGCCAAATGGAGAATTCATAATACTTTCCATGCTTCTCTTTTTTCCACATTCTGAGAAACTGCTGAACATGGAAAGAATCTTTTACATCCTCCTCCAGTGGAAATTGATGGAGATGAAACCTGGGAAGTAGAACAAATTTTACAACATAAAGGAAACATAAAGACTTGGCGGTATTTAATCAAATAGAAAGGGTATTCTCATGCTGAGAATACCTGGGAACTGGAATGGAACCTAACTGGTGCATGGACCCTACTGCGACAATATAAAACTGCTCATCTTTTGTAGCAATTCTCCCCAGTCAAGTCCACACTCCCCCAGTCAAGTCCAATACCATGCCTGCTATCTGCAACACTTCCCCTACCCCCCCCCCTTCCTACACCACTCACCAGATCCCTGCCATCTTCCCTATCCGAACCAACCTCTTACCACCCCTTCCATGTCGTCTTGTTTTCACCACTGTATTACAGGATGCTCCCCTCTTTATGCACATAGTAGAATCTCCCTTAACGGATGCCACCATACATGATGCAAGCATGTTGTTTCTAACCCTTTGCACTTTCTGTCTCATCTTCAATGCTGCCACCCCCTCTGACCACCTACCTATTTTGGCTGCTGAAGGCTCAACCCTGATGCGCCAAGTGAAGCTACAGTTGTTGGATCTCCTATACTGTCTAGGTTTAGGTTATGTAATTAATTCACTCCCCTTTGAACTGATTGGTCTGATTGTTCAACCTTTCCTTTGCCATCTCCACCCCACTGTTTGGTACAACTACCTCCACACTGATGAAGCAACCATCATCTATCAACCTGTTGAGACTCTTCCCTACAGCTCTATTGTACCTCCATTAAACACCTCCATCTCTTCTATCCCACTTGTACCCAGACTAGCTACTGCACTGACAACCACACCCATTATCCCTGCACTTCCCCCTTCTTCCCTATCATCTGACGCTGAAAATATTCCTTCCTTGGTCGCTTTGGTGGATGAACAGATGCCTCTCCCTGTACCTCCCCCTCTGCTGCCTTTTCTTCCTCACCCCAAAACACCCTCTCTGTCGGAATCTCCCAAGAAGAGTAGGAAAGGAAAGAAGAAAGCGGTAATGACATACAGCTTGCCATCCTCTCCATCATACAACCTACGATCAGCAATGAAGAAAAAGCCCACTTTCCCTATCACGAGTTGTGTCTTCCTCACTTCCACTTATATCAATACCCCCACTGCATCATTGTCTGTGGTTGAACCTACGTGGTTCTCTCAGTGTGAATGGTGCAACGAGGTAGATACTCACCTCAGAATCTGGTGCCCTACTCATCAATGCCCTTCTTGTTTGGTCTATGGTGCGGGTCATGATTTACACAATTGTCCACAGAGAGCTTGTGTTTATTGTCAAAAGCAACATTGGGGTTGTCCCTGCCCTCTCTACAAATGTGGACCTGACGGCTGGGGTGAATGTTGAATGCTACCTTGGGGAGAGTTATGTCCTCACTGAGTCCAACGACAGGAGTTGGATGCTGAACCCAACAATCTGGACGATGCCATCTACGATTTCTTGGATAAGGAATAAGGAGGTAAAGGTTGGTGTCCTTTAGACTAGTAGGGGCCTTATGTTATGGTTTTCCTGTTGTATCGTTTCCATTTCTTACTTTAGACATCTTTATCTCTGTCTTCCTTTCATTTCCGTCTTCATTTCCATATTGATGGATGCTTTTTCCCTTTCTAGGATTACTTCATGTTATCCTTGTGTCCCCATAACTCCCACCCTTAGCTCTTGGCATACCCCATACTATTGTCTTCCCATATTTTGTAGGCATAGCTTGGTCCGTTTGCCGTCTTCTATAGGATAAATACCTCACACATGTATTAGTAGCAGTAAGCTAGTTCTACGCAATTCAATGTGTAGTTTCCTAGTCCTTCCAGTGTCTCTTCTAAGGTCTCTAGATTACTCTAGTGACTAGAAGTTCTCTCCAACCAAGCGTAACACCAGCTTGGTCTGCTTCATGCAGATATACCCAAAGGGTGCATTTGGAAATCTGATGTGACACTACTTGGTGGGCATATCCCTCCAAGTCCAAGCCCTGAACATCTGACCACACATGCCCAACAACCTCATGTGATGATAATGAAGTTTGGATGGAGAATTAACTTTTGAATCTCATATTGGGAGAGATCCCACCTGCCACTATGGACTGACTGGCTGGCATTGCTGTCAGCTCACAAACACCAGCAGCATACAGAGTAGTTGACAGTCAGACGTTGCATTGGTTTTATTGGGAGTATGGCATAGCAACATCCATTGAGGAAGGGTTGTGTACTCAGTGGATAAGGCTTGGTGGGTTACTGCACAGACAGTGGTTAGAGGTCAAGTCTCTATTGGAACTCAGCATAGGAGTTTGAATTATATACTACATGCATGTGAACTATCTACTGTTATAGCGTACGTTCAACACTCCCCCATGTTTTATATATGTAGGTAGGAAAAACATATAGTAAGAATGGTGGCTATGAGGTAGGACTATCGTAAAATACAAGGCCTAGTTTAGATCTGAATTTCTCAAACTTAACATGTCTGAGATTTTTAGTAAAGATATTGGCAGAGTTTTCAGATCCTTCTATATAGAAGAGCTCGATCAACCTTTCTTGTATGAAATCTCAGACCCCATGCCACTTAATATCTATGTGCTTAGAGCACACTTCAGTGACAGGGTTTGATGCCATAAAGATGGATCCTTGATTATTACCACACAGGGGGATCAGTAGCAGATCATACCCTAATTTGATCAAGAGAGAATGTAACCACACCAATTGTCAGCTACAATCAGATAATAAAATGTATTCTGACTTAGTTGAGGAATACATGACACGTTCCTGCTGATGGGTTTTCCAGGAAAAAGTGGTATTAGCCAGCTTCACCATCCAACCAGTCTGAGAGCAACTGTTATGATACTTGTTCCAGATCCACCATTTCCCCTAGTGTTGGGGTCGTCCATGAAGATACTGTCGTCTCTCCCTTCACCTCCGCCAATAGATCTCTCCATCTGACTAGTCACCTCTACTAGTGTCAGACCGTTATGCTAGACCACTCGTCATCGGATTGCGATCCGATGGCCAATATCCATCTTGACATCAGATCATCATCCAATATCTGTTATGCTTACGTGTCAGTGCACATTGCCTGGCATGGACTTCCTTCTCGATCGGGCATACCCTTGACCCCGATCTTAGATAGTAGTATTTCCCACATGGCAAGTAGATGCCGTGCTTCTATTGTCCTCATGGCTTACTTCTTATTCCCCATGAGGTGTGCTTTGTGCTTCTAGGGTTTAGGGCTTACCCTTGAGTTTAGGGTATTGCCGTATGTAGTGCATTAGGTAACATGGTCTGTGTGCGATCCTAGTTGGTATATATAGGGTAGTACTTAGTCTAGCTAAACCCTAAGTTCAGCTTTAACTTTGGTCCCTTGCTTGTACCTTGCCTAGCATAGGCATTCTTATCTCAATTCATGTCTTTCTTTCTTTCTTC
>JBBPJT010001134.1:0-11073 GCA_038088895.1 Xerocomus potaroensis | reverse complement strand
TATGATATTGAATAAAGTATCACATATAAAAATAAATAAGATATTATTCCTTCTTTTGTGTCAATGGTATAAAATATAGTATAAAATGGGTGAAAAGCTATGATATTAAATGAAGTACTACATATGAAACTAAATCAGACACTACAAAGCATTTTCCTCACTACATTTACACATTCTCTCCCTCCTGTGCCAAAGGCACAAACCAGGTGAATAGCTAGTCCTTCCTTATGGATGGTGCTATGCCATACTCTCAATAGGTTATGAGCTCTAGTGGCTAGCATCTGCTCACTGGAGGATTGAGTGAAAGCTCTTCTCCATTGCTGGGCACCTGCTGGTTGCTATGGTTACCTGGATATGTGCTAGTAAACCTCTGCAGTCTCTCCTGGGTTCACTGGTCAAAAGATCACACCTGAAGAAGAGGGTAAACTTATGCCAGATGATGCTGGTTGCCTTAACTGGCTTGACTGCCATCTGAAAAAGGGGGAACCTATGTTGTTTGACTTCTCCAATCTTGCTTCATTGCTGATGAACATTGTAGACCTCAAACATGTCTTCAAAAGATATTCACATGCCTGTTTCTAATGGCTTGAACTTCAATGTGTGGTGGCCAACTATGGAGGCCTGTCTTCAAGTATCTGGCACTCTCTGGAGTATCTACATCTCTGCACCTGATGCCCTGGATGCAATGTCATCAGCTGAGGATCACAAGCATTTCATCGATTGGCATAGGTCAAATGACTAGCTTATTGGATCCATCAAGCTCTATATAATGGATAATATTCATCAATGTTTTGTGCAGACAACAGCACAGGAACTGATAGATACCATCAAGAAAGAATATCAAAGCTCATCCATTGCTGCTGCATACTTCCTCTTCAGGGAGCTTTTAGATATATTTGTCTCTGCCTCCTCTCATCTAGCTCCAGTTTTAACAAAGGTCACTACTCTCTTTGGCTGCCTTGAAATAGCAGGATATAAATTTCCTAAGGACATCCAATCAATGATAGTCCTCACCAAGCTCCCACCCATGATGGATGTCATCTTGCAAATGATGGCACAGGCCAAGAAGGTCTCTAAGGTGGATGAAATCCACAATGCCACCATTCTCTTGTGGGAATCCTGCTTCCTGTCAAAAGAGAAATCTGGCCAGTTGGCCAACAAGGTCTCTGCTATAAAGCAGAAGGGCAAAGAGCCCACATTCCAGCAGCAGCAGCAACAAGGTGGCAATGGTGACAAAAAATCCCATTGCCAGAAACATGGAAAGGGGGGCAACAAGTCAAAGCCCTAAGCCAATACTGCTGCTTCCATATTGGCAGAGACCCCCCAGGTGGCTTCTGCTGCCTTTTCTCTTCAGGCACCCTATACAATGGGCCCTATGCCTGCTGTGGACCCTCAGGTCATGGCACACCACTTTACCTACATTTACCAAGGTGCTGAAGGCTCTGCCACTAATCCTTGGATCAAGCAGGCCTTCTCTCTCACACATTGCAGTGCATGAATGTGCACATAACAGCCAGCACTATGCTAGAAGTCCACCTCCTGATGCCCTCACTCTCTCTTTCCACAAGGATCAAGGAATTTCCACCCTTGCCATCACCAGTTACATGGGTGTTGTATGATATGTACAACAACCCTAAGTACAGTGAGGAGTCAGAGGCCAAGGCCCCATTGAAGAAAAGGAAGTGCTCCAAGAAGTGCCAGATTGAGATGGCCCTCTCACCACATGGAGTGAGGACAACCTCAATGATATTGTCAACATCTATGGGTTGGTCCCTCTTAAGGACATTGCTGAGGAGTTGGCTGCTCTTGCAGTGTTATATGTTTATGTAGAAAAGTTGTCAACAATGGTAAGGGAGCTCCTAGTCTTGTGACACAGACCTTAGGAAAGGACTAGGAAACTAGGAAACTATGTAGTATTGTGTAGAACTAGCTTATCCTACTAGTACATGTTGCTGATACTTATATACTGTCCTGACTGCCACATGGACCAAGCTGTGTACAACTAAACATAGCCATTGGGAAAGGATCAAGGGTTAGATTGTGGGAGAAATGGGGAACATGAGGCAGTCAATGAATAACTAAGCCTAGAAGGAGAAACACATCTGAGAAATGAAAAGGAGATGACATAAAGTAAACAATGAATATGAAAGAAAGGCATACAAATGAAAACTGTAACATATGGGCCTTGATGCAGATGCCTCCACCAATATCTTTATGTCATACATATCTCCTTTCATTGGCTCAACATCATTACTAATCAATCACCACATTGCCACAGATCTTAGTAGTATACATCTGGACAATATAGATACCTCATTTGTATCTATGCTAGTGAAAATGGAGAATACTCACTCTCTATACAGGTTCAATGAGTGTGTGTGCCCCAATGTTGGTAAAGGCAAATCCAAGTGTGGTTGCAACCATAAGATTCCAGATAATGTATGGATCTTAGATTCTGGTGCTTCCATGCACTTTACACCTGATCAATCAGATTACATAGAATATGATGAGTTACTGCATAATCAATGGATCCCTGTATTCACCACTGCATCAGTAATATTTGTCAAAGGAAAAGGGAAAGTTCTAATTAGATGGGAAGATATGAATGGTGAAAGCCACATCCTACCACTCTATAATGTCAGACACATACCCAATAGTGGTGTTAAGCTTGTTTCCATGGGCTGGCTTCTTGCTGAAGGTGCCTCAATTAAAGGAACAGCCAAAGAGCTCACTATGCTCTATGGTGATGGTAAAGTCTTGGCACCATTTACACCAGACCTTAATGCCTGTTTCTTATTCTCAATACATGCACTGCCCCTTAAGGATCAACACAATGACTGCATTTTCCTAATTTCTTACAATATCTTACATAAATGATTTGATCACCCTGGCAAAGATGCCCTTCATCAGATGAAGAAGCACACTAAAGGCTTCTCTGATAATGTAACAATTCCTTTTAAGGTCCTGGTGTTACGGTTTTGCCCATACCTGCCTGTAGGCATATATAATGAACAGAATCCAATATCTTGAAGGTGTTACAGTACTCGACCAGATGCCCTATGCTTGGTCTAGCATTGGGGTCCATTGTCTACTGGGTTCATTCCTTCTTCTCTCCACCTGCTTCCCACTCTATGGTATACAATTAGATGTCCTTTCCCCTGTGTATGTTGTCTCCTCTGACCTATGGATAACACTTGTCTCCTAGGTCGTCTGTATTACCTGTCACATGACAAACATGTGTTTGCCACAAGGCTCCTTTGCTTCTACCTCATGGCTGTTCCTGTTATTACCACTTACATGCACCTGTAGCCCAGGGCTATGGGCATTACCATTTATAGTGCAACCCTTGACCCAGGGTTAGGATTTTCCCTTATATAGTGCTTTGTCAGCATGGTCTGTGCACCATGGCTGACCGTATATAAGTAGCACTATATTGTAGTAGCACCCTAAGCTGTATCTAACCATTACATTGCCTAAGTGTGGGCTTGTAACTTCTTGTGGCTCCATCCTCATCCCGCTGCCATGCCTTGAGGATTCCTTCGTCATCTGTATCCCTGTTATCCTGGCACATGCCCTTGACAGATTCCCCACCAGTCATCATTCTCATCACCATTGCCATCTTCATTCTCACAACTATCCTAGTGGACATCGTCTTATACGTCATCTCTGCCATCGCAGTTCTTCTCACTGTTATCCATCTCTTTGTTACTCTCGTAGTCGCCACCATTCAAAGTTATTGGCTCACTACATAACAGAAGGTCTTCAATGATGGGATCAATTATAAAGGAGGAACATCATGGATTGAAAGGAATAATGCCTAAAGCTAGGCAAGGTATAAGCAAGGGACTGACGTTAAAGTTGAAACTTAGGGTTTTAGCTAACTATGTACTACCTTTATATACCTACTAGGGTCACACACAGACCATGTTACCTAATGTGTTACATATAGAAATACCCTAAACCCAAGGGTAAACCCTGAACCCTAGAAGCAAGAAGCACATCTCATGATAGAAGCAAAGAAGGCCATAAGGACAATAGAAGCATGGTGATGGCACACCGTGTGGGAATTCTATATATAGAACAGGGTTAACAATACTCCCGTTCAAGATGACAAGGGAAAGATCATTTCCATAATGGTACAATGCTAGTATGGCAACTAGTCATATGGAGAAATAGAGGCAGGGATGAAAGAGATAATGTTCTTTGTGAACACAACCCCATTACTAGGGGTTTGGACCCAAAACCATAACATTACCCCATTACTACACTTGAAGCACCAGCTGAAAGCTAACCAGATCTTGTCCCATCAAAACACATCATCTTATATAATATCTGCAATGGCACTGCAAGGTCTGCGAGGATAGTTGTGTGAGAGTAATGGAGATTAAGATCTAAAAGGGTGCAAGCAATGGAGGAGGTTTCCATGGTAGGAATGAGAGAAGAGCAATCAAGATGGATGAAAGGATAAAGAGGACAAGAAACCTTGATCAATTGGTAGTCTGGAGGATCAATAGGACATACCCAACTATTATGATCCATTCAAATAGTGTCCAAGGCAAGAAGGGAATGAGCCCAACAGAGTTCCAAGCAGTGTGGACAACTACAGATCCAAAAGACAGTCCTGTGATAACAAATGCATGAGATAATGAAGAAGTCGTGGGGATTAAGATCAGTGAGTTCAAGAAATGAAGGGATTTCAATGATAGCAGAGGTCAATGGGGAACAAGCAGCAGATATCATGGTGGAAAGAATGAAGACCCATTGAGGAACACACTACATTTATAAGTCCTTCATTGAAAAGGAAGTGAAACAAAAGGGGAAGATGGAATGGAACAAGGAAGAAGAGAACCACCTGAAAAGTAAATACAGAATGCCATTGGCAAAGGTGGAAGCTGCAGACCATGCTTTTTACACCTGGGAGCGGTAACCCAAGAAAAGAAAAGAAAAACCATTGGCAGAAAACAAGGAAAAAGTTAAAATCTTTGGCATGAGAGCTATCGCTCAACACAGCCAAGCTACTGGTCACACTCATTCTGATTCGTGTCACAGAAGGAGACCAGTCACTATCAATGACCATGGAGGATATTCAAGGAAGATACTGAGAGATTGATCTTCCATAAGGATAGTGCCTATTGGACGTGGTACTAGCATATCCATTCTTATTCCAGGTAGATGGGACCCCAGTCCCTACCTCCAACTTACAATTGGAGGCACCAGCTGATGACCAAAGACAAAACAAAAACAAAAACAACCAACTACCAAAGGCAAGGTGGCAGTCAAGAAAGGAAGGCGCCAAAAGGCACCAGCCAATGAAGTGGATAGAAGAAGTCCCCCCCCAAAAAAATTCCAGGAACAACAGAGTGAGAGCAGGGTAGTGGAGAAGATGGCATCCAACAACAGGGACACCCAATGGAAGATGGATGAAATCATCACCCAGAGAAGAGGGAAGAGTGGCACCTCAACCAAGAGGTCTAGCAGAGAAAGTGGCAATGCTTTAATAGGAGGAATCCCATGTTACTGGCTTATAGCCTTATTATGCAGCAACACACACACCAGGGGAGTATCCAATGGCAGAGGGAAGAGAGTAGTTTTATGTTGTACAATAGACAATCAATGGCATGGAAAGGGAACAGTTTAGAGACTTGTCGGTCAATAGTGTTGTGGCAGTGAGGATGGCACTCACAAACAGTGAAAGGAACAGTGCAGGCCCATGTTAACTGCACAAGGAGAGATGGCAAATGTGCACTCAATAGGAGGCACCAGCATACTGATGGAAAGAGGTGGTCCTAATAATAAAGGAAGGCACTAGCACTCTAAACAATAGAAGGACCTCCGACTTACAATCAGAATCAGTCCTGAACGAGGGAAGGGAACAGCAAAGTCCCTGAATGACAGGAAGAACGAAAAGTCAGGATGACAAAACCCAGAAAGACCAGCAAGTGAAAGAACCCAGAAGGTACAACTGAACATAGTCAATGAGGGAGGTGTAGAGCAGACAGTTTATTGACTTGTCAGTCAGCATCAACTTCACAGAATCCAGGGGAATCAATAAGTGGCCTGGATGATCATGGTGGCAATGACCCATATGGCTGATGGTGGACCATGTCAAGGAGAAGGGAAGAATGCAGTTTATCCTCATGCCGGAGGCAACAAAAGTGGGGAATATGCAGTTTAATAATATGCCAGTCCCAAGATGAAAACAAAGGAAGTCCCATGACAAAGGCTGTAATGCAGTTTAGAGTCATGCCAGACTCTAGACGGAAGAAGGACTAATTGTGGACAAGGTGCAGAAATGTCAGCGCCAAGTGCTTAAGCATTCCACACTAAAGGACACAAGTTCCAATAGATTTATCAAAGTCAGGATTGTGATAACACAATCCAAGACTGGACATGCAAAATGCCTTGAGGAGGGATAGATGCAGTTTAATGCCATGCCAGGCAGGCAGGTGGAAGAGGGAAGAATGCAGTTTTACATCATACCAGATGTCATGGCAAAGGAGGTGCAGGGTTGAAAGGTGTTCGATGGTACCACATTGTTAGGACTGGCACCTAACTCACACAACTACATAAAGGATAGAGGAACTGGATATGCCTGGCTATGGCATACGAATATGCTTGTGACAGCAACATGACAATCCCTATGATCATGCAAACAGGAGACATTATCAATTCGTCCTATGTAGCAGCCTCTAGTGCTCTGCTAATATGCTCCCTAGTGCACTATGGGAAACAGCAACATTATCCATGTTTCAACAATTGAGACTGACATCTGTCAGAATGCTCTCATGTATTGCAGCGGACAACTGCATAACGTATCAGATAGGGGTGATATGCCCATGCTGTTAAACAAATGGAAGGGAGGTGACAATGGTGGGAACGATAAGCCAGGGGATGTGGAAGGAAAGATGAAGGCATAGAGGGAATGAGCACCAACGGATGGAAGGACTGACACCTTCAACGTATGCAGTTTATAGACTTACCGGTCTTGTGGAGACAACAACAAATACTCCAGTAGGGTGTCCACCCATGGGAACATACAACCACATCCAGGAATCCACAATAGAGAAAGGCCATGCTAAATAGCAATGACTAGAGAAAGTTTTAGCTTTTGTTACAGTTTTGCCCATACCTGCCTGCAGGCATATATGACAAACAGAATCCAATATCTTGAAGGTCTTCAATGATGGGATCAATGATAAAGGAGGAACATCATGGATTGAAAGGAATAATGCCTAAAGCTAGGCAAGGTACAAGCAAGGAACTGACATTAAAGCTGAAACTTAGGGTTTCAGCTAACTATGTACTACCTTTATATACCTACTAGGGTCACACACAGACTGTGTTACCTAATGTGCTACATATAGAAATACCCTAAACCCAAGGGTAAACCCTGAACCCTAGAAGTAAGAAGCACACCTTGTGGTAGAAGCAAAGAAGGCCACAAGAACAATAGAAGCACAGTGATGGCACACCATGTGGGAATTCTACAAATAGAATGGGGTTAACAATACTCCCATTTGAGACAACAAGGGAAAGATCATTTCCATAGTGGTACAATGCTAGTGTGGCAACTAGTCATATGAAGAAATAGAGGTGGAGATGAAAGAGATAACGTTCTTTGTGAACACAACCCCATTACTAGGGGTTTGGACCCAAAACTGTAACACCCAGTAGGCCCCAGATATATCAAAGGCAAAATGCCTAATAGGAGTTTCCCTCCTAATAAGCATTGTGCTACCCACACCTTTGAGCTGATCCATTCAGACCTCAAAGTATTCCCCTTGATTCATATCACAAATATAAATATGTGATTATCTTTTTGGATGATTATTCATCCTTCTCTTGGGTGACCTTAATGCACACCAAGAATGAAGCCTTGGCATCAACCAGGCACTTCTTGAAACTGGTCAACACTAAGTTTGAGACCAAGGTTAAGGAATGGATGTCAGATGCCAGTGGTGAATATAAATCCCATGTATTTGATCAGTGTTGAATGTACGCCATTAGGTAAATAGTTCACACACATGTAGTATATAGATTAGAACTCCTACACTGAGTTCCAATAGAGACTTGACCTCTAACCACTATGTCTGTGCAGTAACCCACCAAGCCATATCCAGTGAGTACCAGCAACCCTTCCTCATGGACGTTGCCACGCCATACTTCCAACAATCAGATCCTCAAGGAGCAGGGGATTGTGATATACCAATCTGCCCCTCACACCCTCATGCAGAATGACAGAGCTAAAAGGCTTATGAGGACTATATCAGAGAAATTGGAGTTGCCATGGCATAATGCCTGTGCACCTGATAGCTGGTGGGAATTTTCATTCCTACATGCCAACCACTTGTACAATCATACACCCATGGCTAGACTCAATGGCAAAACATCATTTGAGCTGTTACACAGACATCTACCTGACATTTCCCACCTCCAAGTTTGGGGATGTGCAGCATACATTCATATACCTGCCAATATGTGTGATAACAAGCTTGCCCCTAAGGCTGATCTTATGCTACATCTGGGAATGGTCCCTGACATGACCAGCAATTACATATTCATGTGCTGATCCAACATTATATATACATCAGCACATGCAATCTTCAATGAGACCCTTATGCCAAAATATAAGGGTAAGGATAATACTCCTTCTGCTACCCAAAAGCAATCCATGGGGGAGCTCCCTTTTCTCTCCAATGACAACAACCTACCTGGTCAACCACCTGGTCAAGCCCCCTTTCCTCCTACTCCTGTCCTTCACACACCTAGCCCAGTTTCGCAGGCACCAGTAACTCCTCCACAAGCTCCACAGCCTAGACCACCAGCTGTCCCTCCAACTCCCAGATGCTCCACACAAGAATGCTGTGTGCCTTGCCAGCCTGGCAATGTTTATGGTGATGACCAGCACCCAGTTAAGCAACAGAAGAACATGGATCACACTTTGCAATAGCATGACATCATTGGAGAACTAGGGCCTTCGTCTCACCCTGTGCCTGGTCCATCAAATATTCCTAGCAGTTTCCCACATATCCAGTAATAACATACCAACCCCCTCATCTTCCAATTTAGAAGAAGACATTGACTGGCTCTGTTGGGAAGGGGGAGCCAGACTTCTTGCCCATTTGATGTCAAAGGCAATCTCACATGGCAAGACTTCTGCAGAGTCTAAACCACACCATAAGTGGACATTTAAGGATATCTCCATACTACCAGCTGCAGCACAAGAGGAGTGGAAAGCCATATGTCAATCCAAGCTTGATATGCTCAAAGAACAGAAAGTTTTCAAACTGGTCAAACCCCCTAAGGGGTATAAGATTATTGATAACCACTAGATATTTGATGTAAAACCCAATGGTTGTAAATGGGCATGCCTTGTAGCTAAAGGCTTCTCTGAAGTCAAAGGTCTTGATTTTGATCAGATCTTTTCCCCAGTTGTGTAGTTTGAGACAGTGCAGCTTATGCTAGCCCTTACTACTCTGGAATCTTGGCATATTGAGGCTCTCAATGTCAGAAGTGCTTACCTTTATGGAAAGCTTAAAGAAGAGATTTACATGTGCCAACTCCAAGGCTTTGTAGTCCCCAGAAAGGAACATATGGTGCTGTGCCTTCGGCATGCCCTGTATGGCTTAAAACAAGCTGGACTTGCCTGGTGGGAGACTCTCAATGAGTCCATAAAAGATCTTGGCTTCAATCAATTGAGATCAGATGCTGGACTATTCCTCTATCAGAGGAAAGGCACAGTTGTCACTGTCATCTATGTTGATGACACCATGTTCTGTGGTCCCTCTAAAGCTGTTGTCAATGAGATTAATGGCTTATTTATGAAGAAATGGGAATACAGGGACTTAGGTCCTGCCAAGAAATTCTTGCACATGAAAACCCACCAATCAGGATGCAGTATCTTAATTGATAAATGCAATTACCTCCTGAAAGTCATTGAACAGTGTAGAATGATCAATTCCTGACCTGTACCCACTCCACTGCCCAAGGAATACTACACTCTCTCAAACATAGGCCTGGTTGACCCAGAACTCAGATCTACATACCAAAAGATAATTGGATTGCTCCTGTACCTTACTTTGGGTACTAGACCAGATATAGCTTATGCTGTAACTGCCCTGGCCAAGCAAAGTGCCAACCCTAGTCAAGAACACCTTGACAAAGCTAGATATATTTGTTAATACCTTAACAGAACATAACACTACACTTTAGTCTTTGATGGTGCTTCACAAGCAGGTTTAATTGGCCATGCTAACACTGATTGGGGATCTGATCCTAACACTCATCACTCTCAGACTGGTTGGATGGTAAAGTTGGCTAACACCTTTTTTTTCTGGAAAACCCATCAGCAAGAACATGTTGTGTATTCCTCTACTAAGGCCAAATACATTTCTTTATCTGATTGTGGTCAACAATTAGTATGGTTATGTTCTCTCTTGACCAAATTAGGCTATGATCTACTGCCAATCCCCCTTTGCAGCAATAATCAAGGATCCATTTTTATGGCATCAAACCCTGTTACTGAAGTGTGCTCTAAGCACATAGATATTAAGTGGCATGGGATCCACAATTTTGTAAAGGAGCAGTTGATTGAGCTATTCTATATAGAAGGATCTGAAAACTCTGCCAACATCTTTACTAAGAACCTTGGTTGCATCAAGTTCAAGAAGTTTAGATCTAAACTTGGCCTTGTATTTTACAATAGTTTTCCTATCTCATAGTCACCATTCTTACTATATGTTTTTCCTACCTACATACAGTGGCTCAAAAAAGTGTCCCAATATTGGGTCATTTTGGAAACATTTGATTTTTGTGAGAGTGTGAGAAGAAATTAGGTAAGATGCTTGCAGGGTCATTGATAGCCCTTATGCTTCCCTGTCCAATGAGGGTTTGGTCATGTGATTTAGTTGCCATGCCATTGAGAGACAACTGTTTTAAAATGACATGTCATTGGAACACTTATTTGACCCTGAATCCAGTAATCATTATTTCATATGTAATATACCAATTTTGTGCCTGTTGATGGTTGCTATGTTATCAGGCTGTGTAATTATGCACATTACATAATCCTAG
>JBBPJT010001133.1:0-11075 GCA_038088895.1 Xerocomus potaroensis | reverse complement strand
AAGATTTTGGGTTTTGGTCCCCCCTATAGATAAGATTAGATAAGAGTACCTTAGAGCGAAAGTGACTTCTAGAGGATCAGAAAAGATGATCCAGGGACTTAGGGGTGTTCTTAAGGATTCATAACAGGAATAGGGAGAAGAGGAGGAACTGTAGGATGAGTATTCATCTTATTCTATTGACAGATGGTGCAGCCTTCCACATAATTGTGAATGAAGACAGTGAGTCCTGGCCACCAGAATTCAGAAGAGACCATCTGGCAAGTTTTCAATACACCAGAGTGTCCAGCGGCAGCATAATCATGAGAACAAGCCACAACCTCCTGGTGAAGAGAAAGATCATTTAGAACATATACCCAATTTTGGTAAGTCAGAATGCCAGTATTATATTTCCAGTCAGAAAGACGAGAGCAAAAGTGGGCAGGGACTTCACTGGTGAGGGCATGTAGGGAATCAAGAACGATTGGATCAGAAGAGGAAGAGACAGCAATTTTTTGGGAGAGTGCCATATCAATCAGTGATACAAAAAGGTTGGGGGAAAGGAGGGTGACATTTTCATTGTCAGTGGGTTCATCAGGGAAGTGATCAGGACGTTGTGATAGAGTGTTCAGAGCAGTGAGATTTCATCCAGCCACATGGGTAAGACGGAGATCATAATCAGCAAGATCTAATAGCCAGCAGGCTTGTCAACAGTTAAGTTTCTGTGGTTGACGAAAGTATGTCAAATTCTTATGGTCAGTAAAGACCTGGACGGGGTGAGAAGAACCACAAAGGAAATGTTTCCAAGTGTAGAGAGCATGAATGATCACAAGAAGTTCGTGATCATAGACATCATAGTTTGGTTCTGCTGGGGAGAACATCTGAGAAAGATAACCACAAGGGTGCCAAGCACCATTGGTATCGGTTTGGAGGAGGACACCACCTGAAGCATAAAGGGAGGCATCAGTGGCAATTGCAAAAGGTTTCAAGTAATTAGGGAGTTGGAGAATCAGCTGAGAAAGGAACATCTTTTTGAGCATATCAAAAGCATCTTGTTGGCAGTCTTTCCACTCCTAAGGTTGGGATTTCTTGGTAAGGTCAAGAAGGGGTCATGTGATATCAGAGAAATGGAGAAGAAATTGACGATAGAAGTTGGTGACATTACGATACTGTTCTGGATCCCCCATTTTCCCCTAGTGTTGGGGTTTGTTCATGAAGACACCATTGTCTCTCCCTTCACCCTTGCCAATAGATCTCTCTGTCTGACTAGTCGTCTATACTAGCGTCAGACCATTATGCTAGATCCTCGCCATCAGATCATGATCCGATGACTGATACCCACCTTGATATCAGATTGTCATCCAATATCCGTTATGCTTACATGTCAGTGCACGTTGCCCAACATGGACTTCCTTCTTGATTGGGTGTACCCTTGACCCTGATCTTAGATCATAGTATTTCCCACACAGCAAGTAGACGCCGTGCTTCTATTATCCTCATGGCTTACTTCTTATTCCCCACAAGGTGTGCTTCTTGCTTCTAGGGTTTAGGGCTTACCCTTAGGACTTAGGGTATTTCCATATGTAGCATATTAGGTAACCTGGTCTGTGCACAATCCTAGTAGGTATATAAAGGTAGTACTTAGCAATAGCTGAATCCTAAGTTCAGCTTTAACTTCAGTCCCTTGCTTGTACCTTGCCCAGCATAAGGCATTCTTATCTCAATCCATGTCTTTCTTCCATCCTTCTCCATGAGTCTGATCCTAGCAAGATTGCTCTTCAAGACCTTGGGTGTATTTTGGCATAGAGAGATAGCCTACAGGCAGGTGCAGGCAAAACCGTAACAGGCGAAGCCTAAAAAGGATTGCACATTGCATACTCTTTTTGGCATGGGCCAATCTTGAATTTCTGCTAGTTTGACAGGGTCCATGGTGAGTTCGCCATTCTTAATGATCATGCCAAGGTATTCTACCTCAGAGACGTTGAACTTGCACTTTTCCAATTTGAGGTATAAGTCAAGTTCTTTCATGCATTAGAGAACATGTTTCATTCGTCATTTGTGTTCTTCTGGATCATTTGAGAAAATAAGAAGGTCATCCATATATATGATGAGCCATCCTTCAGCAATCATATCTCTAAAGGAGTCATTCATGAATTGTTGGAACATTGCTGGGGAGTTGGACAATCCAAAGAACATGACTGTCGGTTCAAAAAGTCCACAATGAGTAATGAAAGCAGCTTTCCATTGATCACCATCTTTAATGCAGACATTGTTGTATCCCCATTGTATGTCAAACTTTGTAAAATGAGAAGCTCCCTTGAGCTTAGAGATGAGATCGGAAATGAGGGGGAGGGGGTAAGCGTCGTGAACAGTGTGTTCATTGACATATCTGTAGTCTTGGCAAGGTCAGAGCCCACCATCCTTCTTTTTTACAAAGAAGAAGGGAGATGCTTGTGGGGATTTTGATGGGTGAATCTTGCCTGTCCTGAGATGTACATCAATGAAATCATCTGTGGCTTGTCATTTGTCTAGAGAGAGGGGGTATATTTTGGAGATCTTTGGAATAAAAGTCACCTTCATATTCAGAGCATGATCATAGGGTCTGGATGGGGGAATGTGCTCCATTGCTTCTTTAGAGAAGACTGAAGCAAATTCTTTGTATTTGGTGGGAAGTGTAGCTTTTGGCTTTGCCTTTTCTGCCGTGATAGCTAACTTGGTTGATTGGGTAAGCCTGGCTACAATTCTAGAGATTCTTGGATTTATAATCATTCATCCTTGTATGCGATGAAGAGTGGAGATGGTGTAAAAGTCTAGCTGTCGATCGACGAGTCATTCTGGAGTATCCTTATTAAGGTATTGGTTCAATCCTTCAACTTCTATATTGTCAAGGATGACATGTTCTAGGGGAGGGGATTCTTTCTCAGGTTTTCCTTTGGAGAGGTAGGAAGCATGCGTTCCTATATGTTCAAGGTAAAGATCTATGGATTTATCAAGGGATTCGTCCAGAATGACTGTCCCTTTCTTCCAGTCAATGACTGGATTCATTTGTTCAAGCCAGGGGGCCCCAAGAATGACATTCTCATTTCCACAATTCATGACATAGAATCTGACCTTCTGCGTCTGTTTGCCAATCTTCATGTAAAGAGTCATAGAAAAGCAAACTGTTGTGTTATGTGATTGGTTGGCGTTTCTTGCTATGATAGGACGAGTTAATCGTTCAAGAGGTATCTTGTTTTTTAGAGCAAAGTGGTGATCAATGCAGGATATCTCTGCTCCAGAGTCAATGAGAGTGGAGGTGTCGACGGTTTTCAAGGTTCCAGTAGTAACAATAAGTTGGATTGGCAATTTAAGCAATTTTGAACATCACTCTGCTACCAATACAGGGGAACATGTAACCTTGGAAATGGAGGGTACTAACATCACTGCAGTCCTCCCGTCTAAAAATCCTGTGGTTCAAAGAGGCGAGCGGAAAGCTTGCCTACTGTTTCTTCTTCGACATTTTCTTTGTCCCTCTTTTCTTCCTTTGCTTCTACCTTTTGCACTTCTTTTCTTTCTGGATGTTTCTGATGATCAGGACATTCCTTAAATATATGGCCTTGTTTATGACAATTGAAACAAAGCCCTTGTCGTTTGTGTTCCATATTTTGTTCAAAGGTAAGTCAATCTACATCCATAGTGTTTGGATCACAAGGGGTAGAGATAGATGTGGTGGTTCGTCAGTAAGGGGGAACATAGGCGTTGGGAGAAGAGCAGGAGTATAACCTTTCAATTCGGTCTACAAGATCCCATTGGGTCTTGAAATGAACGGCCTTAGTATACCATTCAGTGATCTTAATTGGGATGGTATCCATAGATTGGATTTGTCACATCAGAGAGGAAGGGATTCTAGCAGTAAAGTATGAAATGAGTACTGCTGAGTCTGCAGTTTCATTCAGTTTGGCTTGAACAGCCTTCATCTTAAACTGGTTGATATACCCAGTTAAGTTTTCATTCTTGCAGATGTGGTAGGTGGTAAGCCATTCTAGCACCTGGTGTTTCTGGTCTGAGTGTTCAAAGTCTGCCTTGAACTTTGTAACAAAATCTGTAAAAGTCCCAAAAGATTGGGCATCCAATGCCTGATTTTGGACAACAGTGGCCCAAGTCAAGGCAGATCCTTTCTTCATATATGAGAGTGTGAATGCAACCCTTTTATCATTGTTGTTGTACACTTCTTTGTTGACTAGAATGTATGTTCGTACGTTACTAAGCCAGTTGGCTGCTCTGGATGGGGATCCATCGTATTCATTAGGAGTATTCAAACGAAGCTCAACGGGTTTCAGTTGGTGTGTCATTGGAGGAAGGAGAGGGGTGGTTAGGTAGGCAGGAAGTGGGGGAAAAGGTAATACTGGGGAAGGGGGCAGAGCAGTGGATGGCAAAGATATCTGAGAGAATGATTGACTTAGAGCAATTGTAGTCTGATCTGGGGGATCTAAGCTGAGGTCTTCATTAGTTGAAGTCTCAGTATCAGTGGCTTCTTCTTCTGGGGTAGGAGGAGTAGGAGTGTGCTGGCCTCAATAGGCAGTGAAGAGGCTGGGAAAGTTTCAGGGGTTTCAGTGTGTAATGGTGAGGGAAGAGGGGCACACACAACAATGGTGGCACTATCTAGAAGAAGTAGAATCTTTTGTTACACTTGGCCTGGGTAGGGACAAGCGTAGCCCTTGAAGGAAATCAGAGTTCTTGGGCCTTCACACTGAAGGTATCAATGCCGTGCAAGCCGGAGGACTTAGATCAAAGTATCAGTGAAGTAGACCGTCTGACAAGATGCTGAGCAAAGTGTTGAGAGAAACCAATAGATCAATTGACTTGTAGGTCACAAGATACAAGGGAGATTCTACTTATGGTCTATCGTACATTGTGCTAGGTTTTAAGTAGGTATCCAGATGGTGCATGGACCAAGCAGTGTCTACTGCAGAATGACTCATCAGGAGTCACGTCGAGTCAGAGCTAAGGTATCTAGGCAACCATCAATCAAAGGAGATAAAAGGATCATAAGGCATGCGAGAAGTCATGCCTAGAATGGAAATAGCATCTGGATCATGGGAAAAAAAGTCAAGATAATGGAAAAGTTATCATATATTCAAAAGAAGAAAGATCAGGGAAAGATAATCAGGAAAGAAAGGGGTATTAGGGGAATAAAATGTAACAGCATTGATGTTTAGGATATCAAATTCCAAGGTGGGTGTCTGTTTCATCACACCACTTGCAACAGGAGAACCACACAGGTTCGACTACAGATGAGGACGTGGTGAGAGTGTCAATATAGGTGGGGGTGGTGAACAAATGGAAGGCATCCAGGGGAGAGATTGCTTTCTTCTTGGTCAATTGAAGATAATATGAGGGGGAAGTAGGAAGACTGTACACCATCACTGCCTTCTTCTTGCCCTTCTTCATCTTCCTAAGATTGGATGAGGAAGATGTTTCCAGATGGGGGAGTGAAGGCAGCATGGGAGGGGGAATGGGGAGAGGCATTTGTTCCTTGATGATCATGACTAACGGAGGAACATTCTTAATGTTGGATGATGGAGATGGGGGAGGAAAAGGAGAAATAATGGGAGATATAGAGGGAGAAGTGATTGTCCCAGGTATGAGTGGGATAGAAGAAATTGACATGTTGGAAGGGGGAACGATGGAGGAGTAGAGAAGAGTGTCAACCAGTTGATGGATGACAGTTGCTTCATTGGTGTGCAAGTAGTCATACCAAACTGTAGGATGAAGATGACGGAGAAAGGGGCAGACGATGGGACTGATTAGTTTGAACAGGAGAGAATTGATTACATTTCCCAACCCCAGTCGATAGAGGAGGTCCAAGAGCTGTAATTTTGCTTGGCTCATCAAGGTGGACCCTTCTGCAGTGAGGATAGGAGGTCGATCAGTGGGAGTGGTGGTATTAAAAATGACGTGAAAAGAGCATAGTATCAGAAAGAGCATACATGTGTCATATATGGTTGTGTCCATCAGGGGGGATTCCATCACCCTCATAAATAGGGGGGCATCTTGTAGTACAGTGGCAAAAATGAGATGACAGGAGAGTGGTGGCAGAAGGTTAGTTTTGATAGGAAAGATGGCAGGGACTTGGTGGGTGGTGTAGGAAGGGGGAGGCGTAGTGGATTGGTTATAGATGGCAGGCATAGTGGGCTGAGGAGATGACCCTATGATAAGTGAAGGCTTTTATATTTCTTTAGGAGGGTCTGTGCACCGGCTAAGTTCTGTTCCAGTTCCCAGGTATTTTCAGCATGGGAATATCCTTTCCATTTGATTAAATAATGCTGGGCCTTCACTGTCCCTTTATGTTGTAATATCCATTCTACTTCCCATGCTTCATCTCCATCGATTTTCATAGGAGGAGGGTGTAACGTGTTCTTCCCATGTTCAGTGGTTTCCTGGAATGTTGAGAGAAGAGAAGTGTGGAATGTATTATGAATTCTCCATTTAGGAGGGAGATGGAGTTGAAAGGAAACAGGAGAGACTATCTTGGTTATTTCGAATGGTCCTTCTGTAAGGGGTTTAATTTCCGCCAGGGCATGCTTTGATAGAGATTATGTGCATCCAACCACACCTTATCCCCAACCTTCCAAGGATGGAACTTCTTTGTTATTTGTTGTCACATATACTGTTATGCCAGTTCATGTGCACTAAGTGCTTCTTTTCAGGCCTTATCAAGCCAGGTCAGCCGATCAGCTAGAGTGGGGAGAAATGTTTTGCTGAGAGGTGGGTAAGCCTGTGGTTCATATCCAAGGATCAAGGAAAAGGGGGTTTGCTTGGTAATGGAGTGGACCAACAAGTTGTGCATAAATTGCACCATAGGGAGGAGATCTACCCATTGGGTTGGTTGGTCTTGACAGAATAGGCAAAGATATGTTTCCAATTCTTGGTTCACCCATTTGGTTTCACCATCCATCTGTGGGTGGTAGGCAGATGATAAGGCAATATCATATTGTAGCAATCAAGCTAATTCGCGTGTGAATGCTGAGGCGAATTGTGGTCCACAGTCAGAGATCACCCTATCATGTAGACCAACATGCAGGAACACATGTGTGTAGAAGAGGTGAGTGATACCCACTGCATCAATCGACTTTGAGCAAGGGATGAAAAAGACCCCCTTACTAAGGCCATGGTTGACCATGACCAGGACCGAATCAATGGAACCCACCAGGGGAAAAGCAGAGACAAGATCCATGGAGATCTGTTGGAAAGGGTGAACAGCAGAGGAAGAAAGGGGGGAAAGAGGAGGGACGATCAGGTGTGTGTTCACCTTACTTGATTGACAGAGAGCACAACCCAAGACAAAGTAGCAGACAAAGGAGGAGAGACCAGGCCACCAATAATCATGTTGGAGAAGAGCCATGGTACAAAAAACACCACCATGACTGCCAGTGAGGGAAGTGTGAATGGAAGAGACAAGGTCATGTCAAGCGCAGGGAGGAACATAAAGGCAATGACGGAAATACAAACACCTGTCAGAAAAGGACCAGTCATCCCAAGCGGAACAAGGAAAGAGGGGGGAATTCTTGCACATATGATCTAAGGCAGAGAGGATAAGAGGGTCAGAGGGAGAAGAAAGACAGATTTTCTCAAGTAGAGCAGTGTCAATAAGGGACATGAAAAGAGTATCGGGGAGGAGAGTGACATCGACATTGTCAGCGGAGACATTAGGAAAGAGAGAACAAGAGAGGGCATCAGTGGGACCCATGGCCATACTGGGTTGGACAGAAAAGTGGAGGTCAAAATCCTATAAAAATAACATCCACTGTGCTTGGTGACAAGATAGTCGATGTGGTTGGCAGAAATAGGAGAGATTCTTGTGGTTGGTGAGGATAGTGATGGGCAGCCTGGTGCTCTGAAGGTAATGACGCCATTCAGTAAGGGCATGGATGACAGCCAAGAGTTCCCTATCATAGATGTCATAATTTCGTTCAGTGGGGGAGAAGGTGCAGGACAGATAGGCACATGGGTGGAGATCACTATTCCCATCTCATTGCATGAGAACACCACCAGACACCAATAAAGAAGCATCCATCATCACAGTAAAAAGGTGTTGGAGATTTGGGAGAGTCAACATGAGTGCCGTGATGAAGATGGTCTTTAGTTTGGCAAAAGCAGCATCACATGCAGGAGACCAATGCCAAGGATGGTCCTTTTTTGTGAGTTGATGAAGAGGGGCAGCGATTGTTGTGAAACTGGGGATGAAGCAGCAATAAAAATTACAGAAACCAAGGAAAGAATGAACACCCTTCAGCGAGTGTGATGGTACCCAGTCAGTGATCACAGCTACCTTGATGGGATCCATCCAGAGGCTATTGTGTGCAACAATCATGCCAAGATACTCAACCTGGGAAATGTCAAAGGTGCATTTCGACAGCTTTAAATAGAGATCATGTTCTCAGAGGCGGAAGAGAACCTTTCTTGTTCATTCGTGATGGAGAGAGAGGTCAGTGGAATGGATAAGGAGGTCATCCATATAAATGATCAACCATCCTTCTGCTAAATAATCACAGAATATATGGTTCATCATAGCCTGGAACATTGTGGGGGAGTTGCACAACCAAAAAACATCACTGTTGGTTCAAAGAGGCTGAAGGGTGTGATAAAGGCCACTTTCCATTGGTCTTCAGGTCAAATGAGCACATTATTATACCCCCATCTAATATCCATTTTAGTGAAAATAGACAACTCCTTTAATTTGTCAAACAGGTCAGAGATGAGGAGTAGTGGATAAGCGTTTTTCATGGTATGTTCATTCAGATACTGGTAATCTTGGCAAGGACAAAGATCCCTGGTCTTTTTTGGTACAAAGAAGAAAGGGGATGCTTGAGGGGATGTTGAGGGGATGATTCATCCTGTTGCTAAGTTTTCATCTAAGAATGCTTGGCATGCGTTTTGTTCAGCTGGGTTGATATGATAAACCTTTCTGATTCTTGGGGTGAAGTCCAGAGTCAAAGTGATGGCATGGTCAAATTCATGTGAGGGGGGAAGAGTGCCCATTCACGGTTCACCAAATACATCTGTGAAATTAGAGATAAAGGAGGGAAGAGTCATCTGTTGTACTGCATGTTCCAGTACAAGGGAGGTGGATAGTGTAGTTTTTGCAATGGAGTGGGAGGGTTGATATCACTTCTTCCATTGTTGAGTGATCCAGGAGTCTGGGGAGACATGGAGGAAATGGGTTATCAACATGTTATCAGAGTGCACTTCATTCATAGGTAGCCCTGGGAGATGTACTTCCCCTTTTGTCCAGTTGATCAACGGATTGGTATGTTGTAGCCATGGGAGGCTGAGAATAACCTTCTCTTTTCCAATATTTGTGACAAGAAAGTCCCAAGGAGCAGTCCATCCGGGGACCGTAGTGCTGAGAGTTGTTTTATGCATTATCCATGCTTCTCTATTTTGGGTTCCATTGATGTTACAGACTTCTAGAGAGGTGGAGAGGGGGGTCAAATGGAAGCAATGTCATCTGATGAACACAAAATTGAGGAAACTACCTGTAGCACTGCTATCAAGAAGAGCAGAAGTGTTGATGTTTTTCTGGTCTGAGTGTAGGGAAAGGGGAAGATGTATAGATTTCATCATTTTCCCATTCATGTACATGATGGCCAGTTCACTAGATAAGGGAGGGGAAGCTGTCAACTTGGCTTGCTCCCTTCTTAAAAATCTGCTTCTACTCTGGCGATCTCTTTGCCACTGGTTGCCCCATTATCTGTGTAACATGCTTGGAGTACCTGGTGGATTTGATCCATAGTTGTTCCTTGTGCTACAAGAGTAGCAATATACTGATCTAATCCATTGGTAGTAGTGGTTCAAATATTTTGTTGTATGCCATTCTGTCCTCCTCCTGTTGTGGAAGCAAGGTGTTGACAAAAAGGGTTGGTAGAGGTAGGATGGGAGTTTACTGGGGATGAGATCTCGTTCCTTCTCAGTCATTGAGTTGATGATCTTCCAGCATGATTGCTGGATCAGCATCCAATACGATGGCAGATAAAACATCTATTTTCACAAAGATGTTTGGCACAATTTGCAGGGGAGAGGAATACAGCATCAATGTCTATCATATTGGGATCTCTTGCCCTTCCAAGGCTACTACTAAGCGACCCTCCAGTTTATAGTGCTCAAATATGCTGTTGTTGAGCATGAAACTTTGCTGCAGCAGTTACCTATTTGTCAAGGGTGGTTGGCAAAGTTCTCATAGAAAGGATCATCTGGGCTATCTGCAGGTCGAGTCCTCCTGTGAAGGCATCAATTAAAGTGGAGTCATCAGTTACTCCAGACTAGGCAGTGTGTAGTTGGAAATCAGCCAGGTAGTTCTAAAACCCTTCTTTCTTATCTTTCAGATTTTGCCGTGTATTCAGCATCTTTTGTCAGGCTTCTTCCTTAAAGTTATAGGGATAGAAGGTTTTCCCAAAGTCTTCCATGAAGATGTCATATGTTAATCGTGCAGGGAGAAGAGCTGGGTTGTTTAATCTGGTATACCATTTCTCAGTAAAGGGAATCCCTTGTTCTTTGGTGAATTTGCTCAAGGCAGCGAGTATCTTATCTCCATCGGTGATATAGATGGTAGGGTTCAATGTAAAGTAAGTGGTCATGGCCATGCCCCAGCTGACTGCTTTCAAGGTTTCCCCAGTGAAATCAGAGAGCATTCCTGCTTTCCATTCAGGGGGGTTGGTGTTACGGTTTTGCCTGCATCTGCCTGCAGGCTATCTTCTCAACATAACTCCCTAGGTCTTGAAGAGCATCTTGCTGGAATCTGTTACAATAACATTCCAGATCCGCCAGTTTCCCCTTAGTGTTGGGGTTACTCATGAAGATACCGTTGTCTCTCCCTTCACCCCCGACTATAGATCTCTCCGTCTGACTAGTCGCCTATACTAGTGTCAGACCGTTATGCTAGATCCTCGACATCGGATTGCGATCCGATGGCCAATACCCCTTTGATATCGGATCGTCATCCGATATCCGTTATGGCTTACATGTCGGTGCACATTGCCCAACATGGACTTCTTTCTTGATCAGGCGTACCTTTGACCCCGATCTATTCTTATGTAGTTTTCCCACATGGCGAGTGTTAC
>JBBPJT010001132.1:0-11089 GCA_038088895.1 Xerocomus potaroensis | reverse complement strand
CCGGTTGATATGTAGGTGGAAGGGCGAGCAGGCCAAGTATGGGGGGTTGTGTTTCAGCCATAGTCCTGTGCCGACATAGCAGAAGGGGGACCCTCAGGCTGTCCGAACCTGCTTGCGCGTCCATCAGGTGGCTTCTCCTGAGGATTGGGATCCGAACAAGACCGGGAAGGCCTTGTGACGTACAACTACAGGTTGGCTGAACAGCCTCGGGTCTGCGAAAGCTTCTCGTCAGTGGCTTACGGCTGCCCGGATCGTCGCCCTTCCAACACCGTTGGGGTACCAGCTATCCTTAAGCCATATCGAAGAGGTTTACCGGTCCACAGAGGCGGCAAGGAGATGGGGGGAGCGCGAACCTGGATGGATGGGTTGCAATGGGGAGTGGACGAGTGGGGAGGTTCAATAAGTGACGTAGAGATATAAAACAGGATCGTTCAGACAATATTGTTTGGTACAAAGCAATGCGGAACTCAGCGCTCGTGCGGGCCATCCCGGTTTCCAGGCTGTCGTGTTCAAAATACAATTGTACAAAAGTGCCCATTTGTTCCTAGAGTGTCCGATTCCTAGAGTTGTCCGATCTTTGCAGAGCGTCACGTGACGCGACACAGCGCCAGGTCTTTCGCCAAGCGGAGTCCCATCCTCTTGCGCGCCATTACTCCTTCAAGTCCCACCTCTCCACACCCTCACCTCCAGTTCTCATTTCTGGCACCTCGCTCCTCTCATCGGGGCCTCGAGCACGCGGGCCCCATCGCCACGCACAATCTGCAATCGCGAGGTGTTTTTCCCTCCCTCCCTGCAGCTTGTGCCGTGTCTGATGGCCGGTCTCTGTTTGGGACCGGATAGCCCTAGTCGGCTTTCACCCAGACCCTCTCGTAGTCACATCATGTCCTTAGTTCTCTACTGTACACACTCAATATGACTACCTCCTCTCCATCCCGCATCCGCGCAGCGACTTCCAAGGATGTAGAACCAACTAATTTCCCATCCAAACTCCACCATATCATCTCGTCTTCCTCTGTCAGGTCTTTCCCGGCGTCCCTGACACGGGCACTACCCTCACGCGCCTTAACCCACATCCCCTGAACTTTGCTTGACTTTGCCCGTTGCTTGGTGACGATGCTAGAGATAGGCTGCTCTCCTGATTCTACCAGGAGATCTGCAAGATAGCCGTCCAGCGAAGAGCATAGATTCTGATGCGGTAGCCAAAAAGGGTGGTCAAAGTGCCGTGGTGCCCTAAGCAAGACATGTGTTTGTGTTGGTGCTAGAATGGGATGAGTAACGTAGCAGTACGGACATCGTTCAGTTCTTACCCATCTCTGAGGTTAACCCATGGTCATCGTCTTCTGCACATGCACTTGCGAGCGTACGCGATAACAAGCGTTCTGCAGCGTGCACAGTCTCAGTGTCCTCTATCCGTTGCAAAGGGGAAGTCGATTGTAGGTTTTCTTGTGATGCCGACGGAGAAACGTCTGAATGAGACGAAGATGAGGGTGACGGACTTCTGGATGGTGACGGAGCTGTATCGTCGTCAGGTCCAGCAACTTCTTCCTCCTCGCTAAAATCCTCGTCTCCGTTCCGGCCTTCCTCATCTTCTTCACCTTCGTCTGACAGGTCACCTGTTTGGTTGGCATTATCAAGGATACTGTCTTCTCGTAACCCCCACACCCTTGTTTCCAGCCCACCAATGCCTACGATCACACGCAAGCTGGCAGCCCCGACAGCTGGGCCTTGCGCAGCAATGAAAAATGCTCTAGCTGCTCTATGTCTCTTTCCGCTTTTTCCGAGGTGCCTCGAAGTGCAAGCACAGTCGGAAGTGCGATAAATGTTGTGTACAGATGCAATGCCAGCGTACCAAACGAATTCAATAGCTCCTGGCGGCGCAGGTCTAGTTCTGAAAAAAGAAGAGTTGGATCCGCATATACCGAGCGATGTTAAAAAATAGGGACGTCACTCACGTCAGCCGTCGGTATTTTGGATAGCTGCACGATAGAACTGTCCATCACGGATCACAACGAGAACGAATAACAGGAAAACGAGAACACGAACAATGGGACTTGATTCTTGAGAAATAAGACATGTCCTAGAAAGCTGATGCAGAGTCTGGCTGTCATGTTGTCGCTCACGACATCAGTGTCGAGCAGACTGTTGGTACATGGAGCTGGGGTGCTGGGTATCTTGACGCTAGCGGTCCCTCCTCCCCCGCTTGAGTCTAGATTCACTGCTTCATTTCGAGGCGGGGATGGTGTTGACGCGTCAGACGATGGGGACAAGAGCCGCGTTGCAAGTGGTGGTGATGGTTGGCATACGTTGGTCACATGACCGTAAAGAAAACCCGGTGGTGTCCACATACATTCATGTAGGTGACCTAGGAATACCGCAGCAACTGTCGAGACACAGGTGTCCGGCCTCTGGTCAGCATGCCAGTGCACCTTATAAAGCTACACAGAGGATCACTCAATACGCACTCAGTACGTGATTGCCTTTATGGCCCATCCGCAAATTTGGTCGTCAACCGGTGATGTACGACTTCTTAAATCTCTAGCGTCAGACGATCTCTCAAATATGCTACGGCTGGGCTTTTCTGTCAACCTGCGTGGGTGACAGATTCACAAGCACACCAAACGCAAGGTGGAACATGCGCGTCGGCTTCCCTAGGGTTGAATCAGACGATTGTAAAGAAAAAGTTGAAGGTGCACATTTAGAGATATTGCGATGAGCATGCGATTGCGTCTAGGTGGTTAGCCACCCAATCAATGCACAATAGCCGACCCTCCTCGACGGTGGTCCTGATGTAATCTCTGCCAAGAAGGTTGACCGACATGGTGCTGGGCGAGACCAAGGTAGGGCACATTCCTGACCGAGTCAGGCTTCGATCACTGCCATGCCTGTAATGAGTGCCGCTGCCTGGGTGCAGAAAAGCTCTTCCGGTCGACATGTGACACGTGCCCAAGTATGAATTATGCGAGTTGGAGCATCATGCCAAGTTGCAGGCCATATTTGTGACGTGACATTTTCTGAAGACTTCTGCGAATCTAGTGATGCTTACGCGGTGGTTACGGAGGTTCTGATTGATAAGAGCAGCGGGTATATTACACTTTCATTATTATTTGCCCGATGAGCAACTATGGGCTGTCTGACCAGCGCTGTACCACACCTTTGCCTTCCATAGCCAGTTGATGTGAAAGCGATCAAACTAACTGTGGGAAACTAGTGGCCGAAGACCATAGCCCCATGCCCACGTGCGAGGAGGCCCTCGAGCTGTCCATTCTGCCTGTACGTCCGTCGGGCATCTTTCTCTCTCCGAGGTGGGCTGGAACGTGAGGGGAAAGGCCTCATCGTCTACAGTGCAAGTATGAGGTAGACAAGGGGAACGAGTAGGTGAATGAATCCGAACTTGCGAAACCCTCGTCAGGAAGTATGACTTCCAAGAGTTGCATATGTGCATAGCCCTGGTTATATAGGGCTGAGATGTGGGCTTTGAGCTCGGTGGACGGTTGGCAGGGCATGAATGGATCGACTGAGCATTTTTTCCCCTACAAACTCACTCAGATGCATATGGGGTCCATAGTCTGTTTTTCTGCGTTGTTTTGTAATCCACTGTAACACGGACTCTCTTGCTGTGACTGCACTGGTGACCACCGTAGTATCTATGCTATCGCATTCGAGTGGAGATTGGTAACCGTACAAAAGTGCTATTCTGTTGTTCCTACTGTTGTAGGATGGTCCAGGCTATGAGCTCGCTCAGGGCCCAAGGAATTTTAACGAAAGGTATCGAGATATGAACCGTGTGACAGACTCTTGTCCTCGCGCAATGAAAAATATGACATGGGTCAGTGGACGAGTGCTGATGATGCTCGGGGCAAGCGATCCGATGGTGCGGAAGACGTTGGTCTATTATCCTCAGTGTTCAGAACGTTCGACGTTTAGTACCCTAGTCCTTCGCTTCGACATGTTCGCTCTGGATTGACCATACAGAATTTTGTTTTTAGGAATGTCCACACCTTTTTCAGTCGAATTTTCTTAGGAATCACGGTCTACGTGCCAGTCACAATCCAACCCCACGCATTGCTCACTCTTTGTCGACTGTGGTATCACAGGGACGGATCCACGCCGGCTCAATCAGAAGACAGAAACAGATTTCAATATAGTGTACGGTCAAAAAACATCCCGGCACCTTGAACATTATCTGCTAGCTTGAAATGCCCGGTGCGGTACTTGACATGACGATCGACCCAGGCCCCAAGAGCCATTGTCTTATATACAAGCGTTCGGGTGTTGAAACGGTGCTCTGTGCTTACGTTCTCCGAATCCTCCATCTTTAACAGATGGACCCGTGGGGTCATCCAAGTGACACAGAGGCGTGGTGGGCAGCAGCAAATAAAAAGTGTAGCGAAATGCCTCACTCTTTGTCGCCAACTTACTTCTTTAGTCCGGCTCACCCCGCATCGTCTCATCACAATTTGCGATGTATGGCTCGCCTGCCAGCCAATCCCTGCAATGCACAACAGGGCTAGAGCTCTAATATGTGACTGTGTTCACCGAGGACCGATATGAATTGAGATCGACACGTAAGCAACTTGACATGGTCTGCTAGAAAAATAGGTATCTATGATGGTATGTACACTCTGTATCCTCCTCCAGACCGTGATTCGCGGAGCGAAATAGATTATCCTCGATGCTGCATAGCGGTGTCACCGGAGGAGCAGGATGACATAACATTCGTAGACTGGACACGGCACGGTTTGGATGGTAGTACAAGACATGCACAAGGTGACAATAGTACGATGGGGACCAGTGTTTCTTTGGTGCCGCGACTAGAAAAAAATTAGCGGGGGCTTGGTAGAGAAACACGTTAGAGCCATGGGCAAGGTTGGAATGGATGGTCGTTCGGAACCTCGACAATTTGGGTCAGGGGTCAGCTTGCTGGGTTGCCAAAAGGACAATTCGTAACCACAGATGACCACATTTCGCAAAAATGATTCGCTACCAAGCGAAGATATCCAGAACAGGATTGTACTACGGGGGGAAGATAGGTTGGAAATGGAGCGGCCAAAAAAAGGGTAGTGACAGAATATCGATTATGACAACGGACGAATACAACCGAAA
Source organism: Xerocomus potaroensis (assembly GCA_038088895.1). Taxonomy (NCBI): domain Eukaryota; kingdom Fungi; phylum Basidiomycota; class Agaricomycetes; order Boletales; family Boletaceae; genus Xerocomus; species Xerocomus potaroensis. The sequence continues at coordinate 5,986 of JBBPJT010001132.1, read as the reverse complement.
CCCGGGCCACCGGGCTATGAAAGGAAAAACATGTTGATCAGCACGGGGCATTGATCTCCAATACTAATATTAACTTACGACCACCTGGAGGCAGCAACTCTGTAAGGGATAATCAGGTGAATCACAGGGTTCACCCGGAAAAGCGGATGGAGTGCAAGTCAACTAAGGTCAAGGCAAAATGGCCATGATTAGTGGTTGTTCGGTGGCAGGTTGAAACCTCACATGGTTGTAAGCGCAACAAGCCGGGTCATTTCTGAGAACGGTGCAGTGAGCTTGGCGAGACTCGAACACACTTGGAGCAGCAGTGGTGACTGCAACTAAGGAAGTAGTGATGGTGGCAAAAAGAGCAAGGAAATGCTTGGCAATCATCGTCAATGTTTGAGTACTGGGCTCTGTTAGAGAATGGGGTGCTGACTCGACACCTGTCCTAACCTTCGCTTCTATATGTCCCCATTATTTGTTTGGGAAAAGCCACCCAATGACGCACGTGTATGGACCGCTAAAAGCATTACTTGATGGGATGTTCCAGTAATGAAGATAGGATTACTGTTGAGAGTCACAAGTACACGATAAGGTCAGCAAACAGCGTACTAGGAGCACGATCTCCCCACCACGGCACAAGATCATGAACGCCACCTTGCAAGCATCGTGAGGCCCATCACGAATTGTGTCAACATGCGAGCATTCTCATCAGTAGCAGCTGAGTGAATACTTTGTACGAGCTATGCGAGATCTGACGTGCACGAATTGGAAAGTGAAAGATCAAGTACGTGACGAATGATGATAAAGGCGAGGTGCAAAAGTGCCAAATTGCAGGCCATATTTGCGACGTCACTTATTCCGCAGACGTTTGCCAGTCAAGCGGGGCTTTACGCGGTGATCCAAGAGTAGCATAGAGAGAGGACAGGCTTCCATTCGACGAGCGGCTATAGATGTCCGGTGGCGCTGCGCACCATGCACCGCGCCTCTGTCCCCTGTAGCGGGTTGATAGTTTGTGAAAAGCGAGCAGACCAAGTATGGGAGGTCGTGTTTCCAGCATAGTCCTGTGCCGGCGTGGCAGAAGGGAACCCTCGGGCTGTCCAAATCTGCTTACGCGCGTCCATCGGGCACCTTTCTCTCGAGGATTGGGATCCAAACATGAGAGGGAAGACCTTGTGAGGTACAAGTGCGGGTTGGTTGTGACACTGAGGGTATAAAACAAGTTCGGACAACGTTATTTGGTACAGTGGGATGCGGAACTCAGTACTCCATCCTGGTTTGGCTAGCGTTCATAATGGTGAGTGGTAACTGTACAAAAGTGCCCATCTTATTCCTAGTGTTATAACAGAGTCCGACATCATGCTACCAATCTGTAAAACCAACCAATTTCCCATCCCAACTCCACCATATCATCTCGTCTTCCTCCGCCAGATCTTCCTCGGTGTCCCTGACATGGGCACTACCCCTGCGCGCCTTAACCCACATCCCTTGAACCTTGCTCGACTTTGCCCGTTGCTTGGCGACGATGCTAGAGATAGGCTGCTCTCCTGATTCTACCAGGAAATCTGCAAGATAGCCGTCCAGCGAAGAGCATAGATTCTGACGCGGTATCCAACAAGGGTGGTCAAAGCGCCGTGGTGCCCTAAGCAAGACGTGTGTTTGTGTTGGTGCTGAAACAGAATGAGTAACGTAGCAGTACGGACATCGTTCAGTTCTCACCCATCTCGGAAGCTAAGCCATGGCCATCGTCTTCTGCACATGCGCTTGCGAGCGTACGCGATAACAGGCGTTCTGCAGCACGCACAGTCTCCGGGTCCTCTATCCGGTGCAAAGGAGAAAACGAATCAAGGCTTTCTTGTGATGCCGACGGAGAAACGTTTGAATGAGACGAAGATGAGGGTGATGGACTTCTAGATGGTGGCAGAGATGCATCGTCGTCATCAGATCCAGCGACTTCTTCCTCCTCGCTAGTATCCTTGTCTCCGTCTTGGCTTTCCTCGTCTTCTTCACCTTCGTCTGACACGTCGTCTGTTTGTATGGCATTATGAAGGATACTGTCTTCTCGTAACCCCCACACCCTTGTCTCCAGTCCATCGATGCCCACGATCACACGCGACCTAGCAGCCCCAACAGTCGGGCCGAGCGCAACAGCGAAAAATGCTCTAGCTGTTCCATGTTTCGGATGCCGACAAACGGCCTCCATCTTTTCGGATGAGCCGCGAAGTGCAAGCGCAGTCGAAAGTGCGATAAATGTCGTGTACAGATGCGATGTCAGAGTATCAAACGAATTCAATAGCTCGTGGCGTCTCTTGGCGGCGCGAGTCGTGTTCTGGAAAAGAAAAAGAGTCAGGTCCACATATACCAAGCGATGCCAAATATGGAGACATCGCTCACGTCGGTCGTTGGTATTTTAGATAACTGCACGATAGGACTGTCCATCATGGATTACGACGAGAACGAATGACAGGAAAATAAGAATACGAACAATGGGACTTGATTCTTGAGAAATAGGACATGTCCTAGAAAGCTGATGCAGAGTCTGGCTGCCATGTTGTCGCTCACGACATCGGTGTCGAGCACCACCGTTGGTACATTGGAGCTGGGGGCGATGCCGGGTAACTTGGCACTAGTGGTCTCTCTTCCTTTGCTCGAGTCTGGATTAGCTGCTTCATTTCGAGGTGGGGATGGTGTTGGCGCGTCAGACGATGGGGACAAGAGCCGCATTGCGAATGGTGGTGATAGTAGAGAACGAAACAAGACAGACACACGTCTTCGAGTATAAGTTGGTCACATGACCGTAATGTACAAAAGAAAAACCACTTCTATTGTCTTGTTGTGTATTTTATTTATTCTACTCCATGCCCTTCGTCGAGACACGATGGTGTCCACATATGAAAACAATTTACAGGCACTTCAGGTAGGTGACCTAGGAACGCCGCAGTGAATGTCGAAAACCAGGTGTCCGATGTTCTGGTCAGCCTCTAGTCAGCCTCCCAATGCACCGTATAAAACGATGCAAAGGATCACTCAATACGAGATTGTCAATCACCAAAATGAGTCTCAGATCGTCGTCGTCATGCATCGTTGCACCCACCTACACCCTCGGGAACAAACTCCTCTCGTTTGCCAAGTCGCGTCTTCCGGTACCGTTGAACAAACCCAAGACACGCAACCACCACCGCTCGTTCCTCTCCGTTGCACCCATCCCATTCGCGCCCCTCGTTGACACGCACACCTTCCAGCCACCACCGCCTTACACCGCACACGCTTCGGCCGAGACTCTGCCCGTGCCGCACAACACACCTGAAGTGTCATCACCACCGCAAAACCACGGTCTCAGTGCGTCGACAAGCAGCAACCGCCAACCGATCGGTCTCGGCCTCGATGGCGTGGAGAGAGGCGACGGGTGTCGGTTCGATGGGTTGGGTCGGCTCAGCGGGGGATTTAGAGGGACGAACGACGCGTTGGGGGAAGAGGTGCGCAGGATGCTGATCGCGCGGCGTCGACGTGCGCGAACGAACGAGAAACCTGCGATGGAACACGACGTGTTCTATGCGTCAGTGGAAACTAAGGCGAGGAGCACGACGAATGTGCCCTTCAAAGTGCGCATCCGCAGAAAGAGTATGGCGTCGCCGACGCCTGGGGCGAAGAGGCGGGGAGGTGTGATGCGGGGCACGATATCCTCCGAGTTGAAGCGGGCGTCATCGCTAGATCGTCGAGCGTCGTTGAGCGAGATCTCGAAGAATCAGAGGGGATGGCGGGTGTAGATATAAAGCCAATGAGATCCCGCTACCTCATGACACAATCTTGGCGCTTATCTTATCATCGGTACGGTACGGAGTAGGGTGGGTTGGGTTTCTCTGGTCGTCAACCACGTCAACGACAGTGTACCCTCACAATCACCCAAAAATCTACACATTACCCACCGTCTCATGGCATCTGAGAATGGTAAGCTGATAGCACCCTTGGGTAGACTCTGAATCTAACATGACGGCCTGTAGTACTAATCGGCGTAATCGGTGGAAGCGGTCTTTACCACCTCGACAACCTCACGACCATGTAAGCCCACACTATTCCAGCCTTGCTTCCAGTCCTCACATCGGGCCCCATTACCAGAAAAACAGTTCATCCTGAGACGGTAAGTCCCTCAGGCCACATGTCCTTCATGACCAAGTTGACCGGTGTCAGCCATGGGGATACCCTTCTTCACCCATCACCATCTGTGCGCTCCCGACGGGTGAACGTCTCGCCTTCGTCGCGCGCCACGGCAAACACCACACCATCCCCCCCTCCGCCGTCCCGGCCCGCGCCAACATCGCCGCACTCAAACACCTCGGCGTGCGCGCCATACTCGCGTTCAGCGCCGTTGGCTCCCTCCGCGAAGAGATCCACCCGGGGGACGTTGCCCTCCCCACCCAGATCATCGACCGCACCAAGGGCGTACGCCCCGCGACTTTCTTTGACGGCAGCGTCGTCGCGCACGCGGCGTTTGGCGAGCCGTTCAGCGTGCGCCTCGTGCGGTGGCTCGAGGGCGCCATTGGGCGTGCGTTGGCTGCGGCGGAAGGAGAGAGCGGGCAAGGACGCGGTGTGGTGCTCCACAAGGACAAATGTATCGTGTGCATGGAGGGTCCACAGTTCTCGACGCGGGCGGAGAGCGTGATGTACCGCGCCTGGGGTGGGGATTTGATCAATATGAGTGTGTTGCCCGAGGCCAAGCTTGCGCGTGAGACCGAACTCGGGTTCGTGTCCTGCCGTCCTCTTTTTTTTTTTTTTTTTCCTTGGTGATCTGATGATATGAGACAGGTATGCGTTGGTGGCGACGGCGACGGATTACGATGCGTGGCGCCCGCACTCGGAGGTTGTCACTGCGTCGCAGGTGCTCCAGACGCTGCAAGCCAACGCCGAGATGTCGCGCCGCGTCGCTGCTGCTATCCTGGGGGACCTGCACCTCGCTGTCCAAAGCGACGACCTGTTGAGCGACGAAAAGGGCAGCATGACGTTTTCGATCATGCCCAGGAAAGGGGAGCAGAAGGAGGAGGACCTGGAGAGACTGGCGTATATCCTACCCGAGTACTTCAAGCCCAAGAACTAGACGGGTGCACGGAGTAGCACACGGATATCTTGAATAACATTTACTTCTCATTAACACTGTGCAAGGCGCTGTATAAGCTGCTGCCTTGAGTGTGCTCGATCCAAGTTCTTGGCTCTATGACGTCACAAGAGAAGGGCGATGCGGGTGGATAGTGAACAAACTACAACAGAGTGCATAAAAACAAGCGAAACACCGACCATCTCTTCTTACATCTCCCCCAGTCAGTAGCGTTCATGCGTGCTCGTAAAAGGGATCGAAAAAAAAAAGAAAGGAAGAAAAGAAAGAGAAAGCAAGGCAAAAAGAAAACAAGACTCGAACAAGGAACGGTGCGCCGGCGCAGCGTTTGCGACATGCCACACAGCCAAAGAGTGAAAGAGAGAAGGGGAAAAGGAAAACGTGCTCGCGTCCATCTCAACACTCGACATCCTCCTCCCCATCTAACCGCACCAACTCTAAATAGCTCTCCGGAACGAGTGCGTGGACGCCCGTGTCCTTGAGTCCGTCCTTGACCACAACTGCCCACCCGACGCCGCCCCCTCTTCCGATGACCCTGACGAGTTGGTCTTCGTCCAGTTTCATCTCCGCTGTGCCTTCCGGTTCAAAAGCATACAACGCGCGATAAATCCCAGAGAGCAACGGTGGCTCGTTCTCAACGTCCATATGACCTTCCTCCTCTGACAGCCCATCATCAATGTCCATATCCTCGTACTCATCCTCACCGCCAAAATTACGATCCAGGTCCCCGCGACTGGGGAATCCAGCGCTACCGCTCGTCGGCCTGAACCCCCACGCGCGCCCGAATCCCCACTTGAATCCAGGCCATCCATTGACGCCATCGTCCACGTCTTCCTGCCAGATGCCATGCATGCTAGCGATACTCGTCCGCTCGCCCGCGCCCTCTTCGTCCTCGTAGTC
>JBBPJT010001131.1:0-11096 GCA_038088895.1 Xerocomus potaroensis | reverse complement strand
GCTTAGTCAGCATGGTCTGTGCGCCATGGCTGGTAGTATATATAGAGTAGCACTCCCTGTAGAATACCCTAAGCTTAATCTCACCGTTACATCGCCTAAGTGTGGGCCTGTAACCTCTTGTGGTCTTCTCCTCATCCCGCTTGCCAGAGCCTTGAGGATATCCGTCAACGTTCCCCTTCATCCCGGATCATATCCCTTGAAGGTCTCCATCATTCTCGCCTTCGCTGTTATCGTTCTGCTAGGCGCTGTCCTAGTTATCTCAACTCTCTTACTCGCCATCGCTATCACATACCTCTACGTCTACTTGATTGTCGCCCTCGTCGTGTTTGCCATTCGAGGTTATTGGCTCACGTCGTAACAGATGGTTCATTTGGTCCAGTATGATGTACAGAAGCTACAACGTCAATAGGGAGATGAATGGTTGACCGCAAGCTCTCCTGTTTCAAAAATCCTTTCCTTGTTTTATGGCTAACTCAATCCTCGCTTTTTCTTCAGATTCAGTATTCCCTTCATAACATGCAGTAAGCACATTGCGGATTTGATCAATGGTAGTACCATTCTCAACGAGTTGATTTATATATTGATCGAGGGGAGAGGGTTCAGGTTCAATGTGTACTGCTCTAATAGGGGACGGGCAAGGAGTTGGTCATAAGTTTGACCCACCAGGAGCGTTGGTTGCAGAGGGGGTAAAGGGATTGTGAGATTGAAAAGGATTGGTGGGATGAGGGGGATTTCCTGGATTCTGCCCACGATGATTACTAGCATGGCAACCTTTTTTATGACACATGAAACACCTATTTTCTCTGAGATGTTTTGCATGGTTTGATAGTGTCATGGTCACTGAATTGACATCCATGGCGTTTGGGTCTTGGGTCCTTCTGAGCCCTAATTGGAATGATCCACCTGCACAGATCACTTGAATTCACTGTTGCTGCACATGAAACTTAGTGGCAGCTGTAACCCAAGCATCCAGGGTATCCAGGAGGGTTCCCATGGAGAGGATCATCTGGCTTATTTGTGGGTCAAGGCCTGCAGCGAAGGCATCGATAAGGGTATTTTGATCTGTTACTCCGCTACGTGTGGCATGCAGCTGAAAGTCTGCAAGGTAATTCTGGAAACCTTTGTCTCGGTCCCATAGATTCTGTTTTATTGCCAGTAGCTTTCTATGGGCTTCTTCCTTGAAGTTGTAGGGGTAAAACGTTTTGTTGAAATCCTCCATCATGAGGTCATACATCTTTTCATCATCAGGGATTGTTTCATTGTTCAGGAGATGATACCACTTTTCAGCAAAAGGGACTCCTCTTCCTTTGGTTAGTTTGCTCAAGGTGACTAGGATTTTGGGGCCGTCGTATTCATAGTGACGGGGATTCAGCTTAAAGTAAGCAGCCATGGCTTGTCTCCAATGGATGGCGTCTTTCGTTTTGCCAGAGAAGGCCTCCGGGAGACCAGCTTTCAATTCAGCTGGTAAGGGAGCCTGAACGGGGAGGGGTGTGGGAACAACATTGGGAGTGTTTGGGTCGTTCATAACGTTAAGATCTGGGATGGGAGGAAAGAGCTGTACTGGAGGGGACGGGGCACGATCTTCTTGGTAGAGTTCTTCATTGTTCTCAGAGGACACGGTAGAGTCGGACGATTCGGGAGGGGGGAAGTATCGCGGTGGAATGGTTGGAGTGTAGATAGCTCTCAACTAGTGAGAAGCTAGTTCTTTTGTTACGCGTAACATAGTTGTCAAACTATTCAAGGAGGATGGAGATCCCTTAGTTGACATGTTCAACCTTAAGGGAGGACTCTGGAGACTAGGGAACTACGTGTGATTGCATAGAACTAGCTTATCGTACAGATACAAGTCGCTATGTATTTATACTAGTCCTTCTGGTAAATGGACCAAGCTATGCTAAGCTAAAAGGGGTACGTTGGGGTAAGGCTAAAGATAAATCATGGGGAAAATAGGGACACGAGGCTGTCAACGAATGACTAAGCCTAGAAGAGAATTAGCATCCAAAAGGATGAAGATGACATAATCAAATCAACCAGAGGAAAAGGAAAGTGATGACACCATGAAAACTGTAACAGCATCTCGCCCTTTCCAGCAGGTTTCCTGCAACTTAATCACTGATCTCCCTGTTTCCGACAGTTTTGATTTGCTTTTGGTCATGGTTGACCATGGCCTTACTAAGGGGGTAATTCTATGCCCTACCAAGAAAATGGTGACCACTGAAAATATCGCTGCTCTTTTCTTTAAGAAAGTCTATTCATGATTTGGATTATACAACAAAATTATCTCTGATAGAGGCCCTCAGGTTGCCTCTTCCTTTGCTAAAGAACTTGGATGTATCATAGGATATGACCTATCCCTTTCAACCACTTATCACCTACAAACTGACAGGAAAACAGAACATGTGAACCAAGAAGTGGAAACCTATCTGTGGATCTATTGTGGAAGTAATCCCACTTCCTGGGCAGAGAACATTACATTTGCTGAATTTGCGCATAATCATCGCCCTCATTCTGTAACCAATAAATCACCATTCTTCCTCATGATGGGTTATGAACCCCGTTCCCTCTCTTTCATCCTTGCCGAATCTGACCTTCCTGCAGTCAAAGAACATCTTTGACTCCTTACTTTTGCCAGAAACGAAGCCCTAGCTGCGCATGAACTAGCCCAGCAGGTAATGAAATCCAGGACTACAAAGAACTTCACACCTTTTCAGAAAGGCAATAAGGTGTGATTAGAAGCACGGAACTTACAACGTTTCATACAAAACCCAAAATTTGCCCCAAAAAGAGAAGGACCCTTCACCATTACACAGGTCTATTCTCCCCTCTCTTACTGACTCTGACTTCCACCAACATGGAAGATACACCCCATGTTTCACACCTCTCTCTTATCACCCTATCGTGAAAATAGTGTGCATGGCGAGAACTTCCCGAAACCCCCATCTGACTTAATTGCATCTGAAGAACAATTTGAAATTGAGCAGATATTAAAACATCAAGGCCCGCTCAATAACTGAACTTACCTAATCCAATGGAAAGGTTATCCACTGGAGGATGACTCATGGGAACCAGAGTGGAACTTAAAAAATGCCAAGAAGATTTTAATGGCTTATAAAAAAGCCCATCCCAAGACGTTTGGTTCCCAAACCTCTGGTGAGCTTTAATCTTCACCATCATGTCATCCCCCATCAACACCATCTCCCTCCCCTATGATTTTTCCATTATCACCTGCTCTCCTTATGCAGATGTACTCATCTCAATTGAAGAAAACACTTTTGAAGACCTTCACTGAAATTTAGAAAACTCCAGACTTGCTGTCGCACTTGATACGTATTTTGACGAAGATTCCCCCCTTGGTAATCTACTAAAAGCTTACAATCAATGTGCCGCACTTATTGCAATCTCCAACATCTATGAGAAAGAACCTCTCCCAGCTCATGACATTCCCCCTGCCTTTTCTACTATATCTCTTTACCTTGCAGTACTCCAACACCATCTTATTGGAACATTCCACCAACTAGGCATGTCAGAAATAGTAGACGACATTGATTTCTCCTCAGAGCAATGAACATGAGCCCTTCATAATCAAGATGGATCTCAATGTTCCATCTCTCCCCCAGCTATTCCCGTTCCCCCTCCCACTGTTCCCTCTACACCATCTGCTAACTTGGCACCATTAACGCCAAGAGAAGAAGAAATGTTTCAACAGACCATGAATCGCATTGAATGAGCATGCATTGCTGAACAATTGCGAACTCAAACAGGTCCTGTTCTCTCTCCAGATCACCCCCAATATTCCAGAGCCTGTTTCTTTTATTGACACCTCAGGCATCTGAAAAGGGATTGTCAGTTGTATAAATGCCCTCACTGCCAACAGTACACCCCAGGACATCATCCTTCCTTTTGTCCAGCCACTAGATGTTCTCCTCCTTGATCTCCCTCCACTTCCTCTTCATCCTCTTGTCATAGTAGACGTTCCCTTCATACAACCTCTTGATCATCTACCCTGTCATCCACCCAATCATATCATCTGGCTCTGGAACAGATACTTACTGAGATGTCTAACTGAGTACTGTTCATGATTCACGAATCCACCAATATGATTACACAAGCTACCCAGCAGGTGCAAAATGCGATAGATGTTGTCAATCAAAGGATAACAGATATCAAACAAGAACCAAGTCCTACTCCATCTGATGTGGCTGATGCAGGATGGGGAACCCCAGCTTGGGAAGATGAAACTCCAACATTGATTGGATCATCAACCTTATCCACAGTATCATCGCTCACCCCATCCACCACCACTACCTCCTTTATTGACTATGTCACAGCCCCTGACACTGATCCCACTGACTATGATGATCAGACCAATGACATTGGCTATGGCAATATGACTGGCCCTCCAGTCTACTCTTCTCTTCACGAACTATATTGAAAATACAGTGATTTTCACCATACTAAGGGGGTAATGTTATGTTTTATTCCCCTAATACCCCTTTTCTTGATTATCTTTCCCTGATCTTTCCCTTCTTGAATGTACGATAGCTGTTACGGTTTTGCCTGCACCTGCCTGCAGGCCAACTACTCAACACAACACTCTGATCTTGAAGAGCATCTTGCTGGGATCAGATCAAAAGGGGTTGGACAAGAGGAAAGGACATGGATTGATAATGCCTATGCTAGGCAAGGTACAAGCAAGGGACCAAAGTTAAAGCTGAACTTAGGGTTCAGCTAGACTAAGTACTACCCTTTATATACCGACTAGGGCCATGCACAGACCAGGTTACCTAATACGCTACGTATGGGAATACCCTAAGCCCAAGGGTAAGCCCTAAACCCTAGGAAGCAAGAAGCACACCTTGTGGGGGATAAGAAGTAAGCCACGAGGACAATAGAAGCACGGTGCTACTCGCCATGTGGGAAAACTACATAAGAATAGATCGGGGTCAAGGGTACACCCGATCGAGAAGGAAGTCCATATCGGGCAATGTGCACCGACACGTGAGCCATAACGGATATTGGATGACAATCCAATATCAAAGAGGTATCGGCCATCAGATCACGATCCGATGACTAGAATCTAGCATAACGGTCTGATGCTAGTATAGGTGACTAGTCAGACGGAGAGATCTATAGACGGGGGTGAAGGGAGAGATGACGGTGTCTTCATGAATATCCCTAACATTAAGGGAAAACCGGGGGAATCTGGAACGTTATTGTAACAATAGCCTTTCTATTGTCTTACCTTTCTTTCCCATGATCTGGATGCTATTTCTGTTCTAAGCATAGCCTCTCACATGCTTTGTGATCCTTTTTATCTCCCTTGATTGATGGTTGCCTAGATACCTTTGGCTATGACTCAACTGGACTCAGGATGAGTCATTCTGCAGTAGGCACTGCTTGGTCCATGCACCATCTAGATACCTTTTTCAACCTTAGCGCAATGTACAGTAAACCCTAAGTAGAATCTCTCTTGTATCCTGCGACCTACCAGTCAATTGATCCATTGGTTTCTCTCGACGCTTTGCTTAGCATCTCATCAGACGGTCTACTTCACCAATACTTTGATCTAGGACCTCCAGCTTGTGAGGCATTGATACCTTCAGTGTGAAGGCCCAAGAAATCTGATCCCCTTTCAAGGGCTATGCTCATCCCTACCCAGGCCAAGCATAACAGCACCCTCTTCTGCTCAAACACTACCCCTTGTCTCTATCTGACTGCTTTATTATCATTGATCCAACCAGGTCATTTGCCTTTGCACCTGAAAACACTGCCTGTAACAATCAGGAGTGTCTGGACATTCATCACATGCACCATTCTGAAGAGGACATAAGCCCTGAACCATACCTATCTTCTTGTTCTCCTCTTGAATCCCTGCTATGGGCATTACTCGTTTAGGATAACCCTTGCACCAGGGTTATGGGTTTCCCTTATATAGTGCTTAGTCAACATGGTCTGTGTGCCATGGCTGGTAGTATAAGTAGCCTAGCACTTTCTGTAAAGTACCCTAAGCTTAATCTCATTGTTACCTGCCTAGTGTGTGGGTTAACAATCCTTAGTATCTCCCTTCATCCTAGTGCCACCCCTTGAAGGTATATGTTCCAGCAACTCCTCTTCATCATGGTGTTGTAGTCACCCTTGAAGACTTGCACAACTGATCTCTGTGTTCTCTAAAGCTGTTATAGTTGTTCCCAGTCATACCAAGGGTTGTTGACTCACAAAGTAACAGTAGTCCCTATAGATGCTAAGACAATTTGCATAGAAGGGAACTCCTAGTTACAATTGATGACCTTAGAAGTGGACCAGGAAGGACTAGGAAACTATGTAGATTGCATAGAACTAGCTTATTCTACAAGTACATGACACAGGGTATATATACTATTCTATCTGGCAAATGGACCAAGTGGTGTACTCCTCTAACGGGTACATTGGGGTTGCCAAGACTGAACTGTGGGAAGAATGGAGACACAAGGCATTCTTGAAGAAGGCCTAGAAAGAAAAGGAGTGTTTATGGAAGAAACGTGAAAGAGACAATTGGAATTATACATATAAGGAAAAAGAAAGGTCAGAGAGATGAATCGTAACAGAAGCCTCCACTCAAGCTGAAAGTCTACCAAACTTTCCACCTTACCACCTACTTACTCCTTGTCCACATAGAGAAAATCTTCGACCTCTTTGTGCAAGTGGGCTTCTTCTGCCAATTCTGCCAACCATTCTTGCTTCAGGCAGAGGACTCCCCATACCAAAGTTAGACATTCATCATACCCCTCTGGACAGCATGAATAAAGCAGACAAGGTTTTCCCCAATGACTATGAGCACAGTTTGGACAGATGCTTGTGGGGCAATTAGCCAAAAGATGACTGGCAGCATAGGCTTTGCAGGAGGGGCATTGGTGCATAGGACACTAGATTCCTAAATGCATATCTTTTTCTCCACACCACTCACAGATGGAGAATGGATCTACCATAGACTCTCTGTGCTTTCCTTTGGACCTGAGGTAGTAGGAAAAGGACAAAGGAAGTCTATATAGAGCAATTACAGTAGTCTTCTTTTTCTTCCCCTTTTATTTTGGGGTGGGAGTCGGTGTAGGACAATCACAAGGAATGGTAGGGAGGATTGGGGGAATCAGAAGGGAGGTCTCCATATCCATTGGTCCAAGAGAAGAGGGAGAGTTTTCAGGGATGGTGAATGCTCCTGGCATAGACTGAGACTATGAGAGGGGAGTTTCCAAGGGTGGAATGAATGAGAGAGGGACTGGTGGGAAAGAGGTAATGGGGGCAATACGAACTGGAAGTTCATTAGATTGGAGGTAGTCATACCATCCTTGAGGGTGCAGAGCACAAAGGAATGGGTGCACCAGTGGTCCCATAATTTTGAAGGGGAACGAGTTGATCACATACCCCAGTCCCAATCTATATAAAAGATCTAATGTCTGCTCTTGTGCCAAGGCAAGACAGGTTGTTCCTTAAGCAGTGAAGGTGGAGGGTTGATCAGAAGGGATAGAACTATTAAAAACTAGGTGGAACATAGCAAGGGTGAGGTACAGGTTACATCCATCTTGAAGGGCTTGGTCAGTGATGGGGGAGTCAAGGACTCTTGCATATAACTGGAAATCTTGCAAGATGGCAGAGAAGACAAGTTGGTGAGTGATGATAGGAAGAAAGTTGATTTTGATGGGAAAGACAGCAGGGATCAGGTGAGCTGCCATGGTAGGATGAGGGGAAATGTTGCAGGTGATGGGCATATTGGTCTGTAGTGGTTGGGGAATCAAAGGGAATATCTTTTCTTATATGCAAAGAGGATAGTCTGTGCACCAGCTAAGTTCTGTTCCGTTTCCCAAGTATTTTTGGCTTGGGAGTACCCTTTTCACTGGATTAGGTATTTCCAATTCCACAGCAACCCCTTATGCCATAAGATCCACTCTACCTCCCATACTTCTTCCCCTTCTATCTCCATTGGTGGTGGTTGGAGTATTGATTTTCCAAATTCTTCAGTTTCTTAATAAGTCATGAGAAGAGAAGCATGGAAAATGTTGTGAATCTTCCATTGTGCCAGGAGTCAGAGTTGGTAAGCCACCAAAGAGATAACTTTGGTGATCTCAAAGGGACCTTCTCATAACAGATTTAATTTCTGCCACTGCATACTTCAGCAGAGATTTTTGGCTTCCAGCCACACTTTATCTCTGACTTTCCAAGGCTGGAACTTGTTATGGATCCTTTCTCACATAAACTGTTGAGCAATTTGATGCATGCTCAATGCCTCTTGTCTGGCTTTGTCTAATGAGGACAATTGTTTTGTTAACATTGGGAGGAAAGTTTTTCCAAAAGCTGGATAGGCCCATGGTTCATATCCCATCATTAGGGAGAACAGAGTCTGTTTAGTGATGGAATGGATTGAGGAATTATGTACAAACTGGGCCATTGGGAGTAAGTCTACCTATTGCTTAGGTTTGTGTTGGCAGAATAATCACAAATAAGTTTCTAATTCTTGGTTGACCTGTTCCATCTCCCCATTGGTCTGTAGATGGTAGGCTGATGATAGGGCGATGTCATAATGGAGAAGATGAGCAAGTTCCCAAGCAAATGCAGAGGCAAACTGTGGTCCTCTGTCTGAAATAAGTCTATCATGTAAGCTGAAGATAGAGAAGATGTGGGAGTAAAAGAGATGGGCTATTCTGGCCACATTGATCAATTTCAAGCAAGAGAGGAAAAAGACCCCCTTACTAAGACCATGGTTGACCACAACCAGGACAGCATCAAAAAAACCCACCAAAGGGAAACCCAAGATGAGGTCAACAGACAGCTGCTAGAATGGGTGGAGGGCCATAGTGGAAAGAGGGGAAAGAGGAGGAATGGTAGGGTGTGTGTTGACCTTGCACAATTGACACACCAGGCAGCTGAGAACAAAGCAATGAATGAATGTAGACATCCCTGGCCACCAGTAGTCCTATTGAAGAAGGGAAAGCATACAGAAGATCCTGCCATGGCCCCCACTAGCAGGAGAGGAATGGATGGAGGAGACAAGGGAATATTGAATGGATGGGGGAATGTAGAGGCAATTTCAATAATAGAGAAGACCCTCCTCATAAGACCAATCATCAAGGGCAAAGTGGGGAAAGAGAGGGGAACCAGTACACATATGTTTGAGTGCAGTGAGAACTATGGGGTCAGATGGGGTGGAGAGCCAGAGTTTGGCTGAAAAGGCAATATCGATCAGGTTGACAAAAAGATTGGGGGGAAGAAGGGTAACGTTGGCATTATCGGCAGTGGTATCAACAGAGGACGAACAAGAAAGAGCATCTGCAGGACCCATGGCAGAACCAGGTTGGATTGAGAATGTGAGGTAAAAATCCTAAAGGAAGAGCATCCATTAGGCCTGCTGGCGAGATAGTTGGTGTTACGTAGTGGGCCAATAACTTCGAATGGTGGTGACTATGAGGGCGACGACAAGGTAGACTGGTGTAAGGAAGATGACTAACGAGGAGAAGACTGACAGCACAATGTCCACTAGGATAGTTGTAAGAACGAAGACGGCGAGTGAGATGAGAATGGTGATGATTGAGAGGGCCATCAAGGGCACATGCTAGGATGATGGGGATACGAATGACAGAGGAATCCTCAAGGCATGGCAGCGGAATGAGGATGGAACCACAAGAAGTTACTAACCCATACTTAGGCAGGTAACGATGAGATACAACTTAGGGTGCTACTACAATATAGTGCTACTTATATACTGCTGGCCTGTGATGCACAGACCATGCTGACAAAGCACTACATAAGGAAAGCCCATTGCCCTAGGGCTAAGGGTGTGCTATATAAGGAAATGTCCCCAACCCTGGAACGAGGGTTGCACTATAAAGGTAATGCCCATGACCCTGGGTCAAGGGTATACATGTAAGTTACATAACAGGAACGGCCACAAGGTGGAAGCGTAGTGGCCTCATGGCGAACATGTGGTTTGCACATGTGAGGTAATACACATGACCTAGAGGGTTGTAAGCATAACCATAGGTCAAGGAAACACAAGATGAGAAAGGGCATCTAAATCATATACCAAGGGAGATAAACGGGTGGTAGGAAGGAGGAGAGAATGAACCCAGTAGACTAAGGACCCCAAGCTAAACCAAGCATAGGGCGTCCATTAAAAAACCGTAACAGTTGGTAAAGTTGGTGAAAGTAGGACAGATTTTTGTGGTCAGTAAGGACAACTATGGGGTGACCCATGCCCCATAAATAGTGTTTCCATTTGGTGAGGGCATGGATTACCATAAGGAGTTCCTGATTGTAAATGTCGTAATTTCTTTTAGTAGGGGAAAGTATGCAGGACAGGTAACTGCAAGGATGTAAATCACCATTATCATCCTTTTGCATGAGGACTCCCCCTGTGGCAATAAAAGAGGTGTCAGTCATGACAGTGAAGGGTCACATGAGATCAGGGAGAGTGAGAACAGGAGTGGAGAGGAAGATATTCTTGAGGGTGTGGAAGGTGTTTTGATATTTATCAGTCCACAACCAGGATTGCTGTTTGTGAGTGAGGGCATGTAGAGAAGTGGCAATGTTTGAAAAGCTGGAGATAAATTTTCAGTAGAAGTTGCAAAACCTGAGAAAGGAGCGGACTTCCTTAACTGATTGAGGGAGAGCCCACTTGCATATGGCTGTTACAGTTTCCCTGTATTTTGTTTCATTCATTGATTATGCCTTACTTCATTTTATTTCCATACCTTTGGACGCTCTTTCCTTTCTAGGATTACTTCGTGTTATCCTCATGTCCCCAAACTTCCACCCTTAGTTCTTGGCATTCCCCATAGTGTTGTCTTTCCATTTGCATAGGCATCACTTGGTCCATTTGCCACTTGACATAGAATAAATATGTAGTGCATATACCAGTACCAGTAAGCTAGTTCTATGCAATCACATGTAGTTCCTAGATCTTCCTGGTCCACTTCTAAGGTTACTGGATTGCTCTAGTGACTAGAAGGTCTTATCTACCAAGCATAACAAAAGAACTAGCTTCTCATTGCTGAGACACTATCAATGCTCCAGCCATTCCTCCTCGCTACCATTTTCATGCTCCAACCCCTTCTCCTCCCTCTCCAGAG
>JBBPJT010001130.1:0-11103 GCA_038088895.1 Xerocomus potaroensis | reverse complement strand
CTTCAGGATCATTTGGTATAAGATCTGGATCAGGATATGAGACAAGTGGGGCATGTTATTTTGCCTTCCAGTCACAAGGGTGGTGCATGCTATATGCAACAACTCCTTCAAGATTCCTTGGCTATTTGTAGAGAGTATAGAAAACCTGATCTTTTTTTCACCATGACTGCAAATGGGGGTTGGCCTGAAATCACTCAGAATCTTCTTTCAGGTGTGTACTTTATTTTACCAATGGTTTTCCTTCAATCTTATTCTCTGTTTCATTAGGTCAATATACTATAGATAGGTCTGATTTGGTGGCACATGTTTTTCATGCCAAGCAGCAGGCATTGCTCTCCAAGATCAAGGATGGCTATTTTGGCTAGGTGGCTGGCTATGTTTATATCATTGAGTATCAAAAGCATGGTTTCCCTCATATGCATCTCTTGATTTTTTTGGAGCAACAAGACGAAATCTATACTGTCCAGCATGTGGATGTGTTTATATCAGCTCAGATTCCAGATCCCAATCTTCATCCTCAGCTCCACTCTGCTGTTACAAAGTACATGCTCCATGGTCCTTGCTCTCCAAATGGATGCATTGAGAACAATGTTTGCACAATGCACTTTCCCAAGAGATTCTCTCCTCAAACCATCATCAAGGAGGATGGCTATCCTGACTATGCTTGCCCTGAAAATGGAAGGACTGTCCAAAAGTGCCAAGATATCTTTGACAACAGACATGTGGTCTCTCATCCTAGAGAGCTGTTGGTCCAGTTTGATTGTCACATTAATTTGGAAGTCTGTGGTTCTATCAAGGCTATCAAGTATATTCACAAGTACATCTACAAGGGTCCTGATCATGCCACCATCCAAACAGAGGGTCATAATGAGATTAGGGCCTATCTTGATGCCAGATATATCTCTGCCAATCAAGCCTGTCACAACATCTTTCATTTTCCCATGCACAAAGAATGGTCTGCTGTCTATCATCTTCCTTTCCATCTTCCAGGCCAGAAGAATGTTGTTTTTAGAGATGATGCCCAGATCATGGAGGTGGTCAACAATGCCAAGGATACTCACCTGCTGGGTTGGTTCAAGGCAAACCAAGATCCTGACTTGATTGCTGCTGGTGCACATGATTGCCTTTATCAAGACTTTCCTAAACATTTTGCCTGGAATAGAAACAATGCTGTCTGGACTGTTTGTCAAAGATACAAGGTTATTGGAAGAATCAGAGTCCCTCCATCCAAAGAAGAGCTCTTTTACATGAGACTTTTGCTCACTGTGGTCAAGGGTATGTTTCATTCCCATCATTTCCAGCTACTTTCCACTTATTGTATGTCTTTTTAGGTGCCACCTCTTATGAACATCTTCATACTGTCAATGGTGAACTTTATCCCAACGTCAAAGAGGCTTGCAGGGCACTTGGTCTTTTGCAGGATGATAGAGAATGGATTCTGTGTTGAGAATATGGTATTCTATTTTGTGTTTCTGATTATATAACCATATTCTAGAGCAATTTTATGATTAGCCAATTGATCTTACATATAGATCAATGCTGACACTATTCATATTATAGGGTCATTACTCATCATAAAATAAGCTTCCTTTTAGCTATTGGTTGAGACAAGAGTTCTATATGCTATTGGCTCTATTGTTACTGCACTTATACATCGCAGTTCTTAGGCCTTCTATGGTCTTCCTTTTACCTTACTATAGTTAGTAAGAGATAGCTACAGATACAAATATGTCCTGTAGTATTTAAGACTAGGAAAGTTGTCTAGTCTTAGAATAATTCAGTCTATAACTCTGAACTCTCAGGTTGAAGCCAATAGCTCCCTAACTCTTATAACACTCCATATCTCTACCTTGAATCAAGCCTCTAGTATCAGTGAGTCTCCCACTGATCTCTCTGCATTCCCTTGCCCTGCTACCAATTGGAACTCCATTGGTTCCAATACACTTATCCTCAAACACAAACATGACTTTATGAAGGTTTGGGAATCAAGAGATCTTGGAGAAGCAAAAGAATATTTGGAAATTAGGATCACAAGATATCACAAAAATAAAAAGATCACACTTGATCAGATTTCCTGTGCAGAGAAAGTTCTCTAGCATTTCCAGCTTGAGAATTGCAAAGACAAACATGTTTCTCTCCCATCTGGTTATTAACCAACACCTCTCCAAGACCAACAATCCCATTCTATGTATCGACAGAAGTATCAATTGGTCATTGTATGATTAGCCAATTGGTCTTACACATAGATCAATGCTGACACTATTCATGTTATAGAGTCATTACTCATCATAGATAAGAGTTCCCTTACTATATCTAGTAGGGGATAGCTACAAATACAAACATATCTTGTAGTATTTAAGACTGGGAAAGTTGCCCAGTATTTAGACAATTCAGTCTACTCTTCTGAACTCTCAGGTTGAGCCAATGGCTCTCTAATACTCTATATTCTTTGCACCTCACCTTGTTCAAGCCACTAGTATCAGTGAATCTCCCACTGATCTCTTCACATCTCACTTGCCCTGCTCCAATAATATGGTGCTAATTCCCATGATAGCATTAGACTCTGGACTAAAAGACTCTCCTTGTGCATTTTAGAAGATTTCAATTTCCTGTGCATTTGGCATATGCAATGACCATCAACAAATCTCAAGGTCAAACTATGAAGCATGTTGGGCTCAATCTCAGCACTCCTGTATTTTCTCATGGCCAATTGTATGTTGCACTCTCATGCTATACCCATCCCAAAAACATCAATATTGTGTTTGACAATAATGAGGAAGATAGAAGAAATTGAAGGGATAGGAAGGCAACAAATATATGTTGGACCAAAGTATTTAGAAACTTGCAGCTTTGATTGCATATATATGATCCTGATATTATTTATAATGTTGAATAAAGTACTATACTATACATGAAAATAAATAAGATACTATTCCTTCTTTATGTTGCAAATGCACAACATGGGTGAATAGCTATGATATTGAATGAAGTACTACATATGAAACTGAATAATAAATGAGATACTATATAAACACTTTCCTTTCTTCTGTGGCAAAGGGACAAAAGGGGTGACTTGCTATGATATTGGATAAAGTACTACACATGAAAGTAAGTAATAAATAAGATAGTACATAAGCACTTTCCCTCCTTCTGTGCCAAAGGCACTAAATGGGTGACTAGCTAGTCATCTGATAAAGGTTCTGGTCTGTCTTTATCCTTGTTGAGATAGTAAGGAAATATACGTTCATCAAAAGTGGCATCAAACACCCTTCTGTCAGAAATTGTAAGCTTTAGAGTTGGATTCATAGCCAATGAATACCATCTCTTCTGCTCTGGATGACAATTTGTCATTTTGTTGTTCTGGGTGTAGAAAGACATAAGCCCTTGTCCCAAATGTCCTGAAATATGATACATCAGGCCTTCAAACACTTCAATCGGAGTTTTCCACTGAAGTCTGCACATTGGCTGATGATTATAGACGTGCAATGCTATCTGAGCAGCATCCTGCCAGAATATGTAAGGCATACAGGCATGGAACATCATGGCTTTTGCTTTTTCCATGAGAGTTCTGTTGAATTTCTCAGCCTGACCATTCTGTTGAGGTATATGGGGAGCAGAGGTTTGATGTGTGATACCTCTTTTTGCAAAGAATGACTGCAAGGCTTGGCCCATGAATTCCCCACCTCAATAAGAGCAGACCAGTCCAGGTCTCACAAAAGGAAACCATGTCATTAAAGCAGGAAGGCACAAGGTCCTTCAAGCGAACAAATGACAGGGTAGCATAGCCAGAAAATTCATCAATAAAAGTAAGGATATACCTAGCTTTGGTGTGATAATCAACAGGAAAAGGACCCATCAAATCAGTGTGCACAAGAGCTAGGGGCCTCAAAGTGCATTTGGTTGAACGAGGATAGGGCAAATCAGCCATTTTACTCATATCACAACCTTTAGAAGGGTGTGACATGGATAGCAATGCCAGAGCATGCTAACCTAGGACATTCTTATGCATATTGTGAAGGCCATTTGTAGATGTGATGCTTGCAGTACAAGGTTCCCTTTCTTGTCTGAAAACCATGAGTGTTCCATTGACATTTCATAGTGATAGCCATGAGGGGTAAGCTGCATAACAGACAATACCAAACTCCAAAAAGCATGACAGGAGGGTATTCTCTCTCCTGTTTAAGAATGACAGTGCCTAGGCCTTGTAAATTTACTTTATGCCCATTTGCAACAGTTGCAGTCATGGTATTTTCCCTAGAGGTGTAAAATCACCTTAGTAAGAAGGAAACATGATTTGTACAACCACTGTCAACCATCCAAGAGTAAAGGTAATCCATATTCTCCTGTGTCAACAGAGGTTGGAAAGGAGCATCATACTTAGAGGGTTCATGAGGTGGATACACTGGAAGTTCCAGTAGAACCCTCTCCAGTTCATACTCTTCTATCTTCTGCAGATTATCAAAATTGGTTTACACCACTTACTAACCCTCCAATTGAAAACTTGATTCCTTTCTTCTTTTCTTTCTTGATAGTGCCCTTGTTCTCTTGAGACTGTGCTTCTCCTGCCAGGGTATTAGCAGAAGAAGCAGTATCAAAAGAGCTAGTAAGATGAGGCAATGTTCATACCAGTATCTTTCTCTTCAATGATGTGGTCCATGAATTGATCACATGAATCAATTTCATCATCAATATCCATCTGTACTGTGTCCACAACAAATTCATTTGCCTTCACTTTGTCCTTACCCTTCACATCTATGTGCTTTTGATATTATTCTATATTCCTTTGATTCTTTGACTTCTTCTTAGGCTGTTCACCTTGAGAAGAAGTGGAGGGGAGTTGATTTTCTCTTTGTTGTTGATAATAAGGACCAGTCAAAGGTTTGAATCTTCGTTGGTTTTGTCCCTTCCAAGAGGTATTAGAAGGGGGGCCTCTTTTGATCACATTAGTCTTGTTAACAGAGGAAGAGAATGATGCTTCAATAGAGGAGATGTGAGATGAGAGGGGTTTCCAGGTATTTCCAAAATTAACTTCAGAGGAAAGGTGAGATGTGATAGTGTTTATAGTAAAATCCTCTTCTGGGACTGTCTGGACAATGGTGGAAGCAAACTGGTAGTAATCATCTGGAAGACTAGACAGAGTAATCATTGCCCTTAGGTCTTGGAACAAGTTTCTAAGTACATCAATCTTATCTAAATCTTGTTATGTAGTGAGCTGGTAACTTGCTTGACAGCAAGTGAAGTGAGACTGAGCAATGAAAGAGCAAAAGACCAAGTGTTGGAAAAAGCTAAGATGCAAGTCTTCTGGGATGACACTGGTAAGAAGAGGGACTGCCAAGTTACAAGCCCACACTTGGTACAAGTAATAATGAGATTCAGCTTGGGGAATAACCCCTACAATAGTGCTACCTAATATACTACTAGGTATGGTGCACAGACCAGGTTACCTAAGCACTACATATGGTAAACCCACAATCCTGGAAGAAGGGTTGAACTATATAAGGGAATACCCATAACTCTGGATTATGGGGAAGCAATAAGCCAAATAAACAGGAATGGCCAGAAGATGAAACAATAGAAGAAGCCTCAAGGCAAACACATGTAGCATGGTAATAGTACAAGTGACCTGGATCAAGGGTATTGCAGGTTAGGATAGACAAGGACAATGGAGACACATTTAATCATATACTGGGGGTAGGGGGTGGGGATAAGGAATGAACCAGGTAAGACTTGGTTATCATTATCATCAGAGATCCCATTGCTAGGCCAAGCATAGGATGACTCCTAGAAAACTGTAACAAATCTAGATATATATGTATGATATATGTGCTTAATTATTATGAGAGGACATAGTAATTTCAATTGTTTGAGATGGAGTTGACTCACAGAAATAAAGTTCTAGTCATACAAATATTTGATGATTTTTCTGAAAATTTTAAGGTCAAGACATGAAAAGCAAGGTCAAATAATATCTGAAACAGTAGTCCACTGCATGGTATCCACAAAAGGAAGGTAGCATATCAGTGCTCCCATAAAAGAGATCCCACATAGGTAAGACAAGGGAAGTGAAATATACACAATACTTGAAATATCCAAAATATATGAGCAAAGCAACAAAAGCAGCATATATTAGCAATCATCACACAATCACACAATGGTTGCTAACTTTTTAGTTAAGCAAAGATCTCTGGGACACTCAAAGATATAGAGAGTAAGATAGATACTGAGCAGTATATGTTCATTCTAAAGGACCATCTGCTTTTTAGCAAGCAAAATTCTGGAATTCCTGAAGAGAGTACCATCTTTAAATAGGATAATAACTCTAAATACATAGGTACATAAAAAGGCTCAAAACTGGATCAAATCTCAAGAAACCAAGGATCTTGACTAATCAATAATCACCAGATCTTAATCCCATTGAAAATCTCCAGCAATGTATTAAAAAACACTTTATAGTTATAAAAAACTAGAAGTGGTTATTCAAGAGCTTTTAGAAAGAGTTGCAGAAGAATAGAGTAAGATAGAGGTTGTGAAGTATCAAACACTAATATAATATATGCTTAAAAGGCTTAAGGAAGTGGTACAAGCAAGAAGAGAACATACAAAGTACTAAAATGCATAATATAACTTAGGGTCAAATAAATGTTCCAATGACATGTTATTTCAAAATGGCTGTACCTTGATGGCATGGCAACCAAATCATATGACCAAACCTTCATTGGACAGATAAGAGTAAGGACTATCAATGACCCTGCAAGCATTTTACATAATTCTTTCTTACACTCTCACAAGAATAGTGCCTGGCATCCTTATGGATACCTCTCTCAGACATTTCACTTGCTGAATGAAACTATGATGTTTATGATTGTGAACTCCTGGCAATTATTCATGCCCTCTCCACTTGGAAACATTTCCTTCATGGATCTCCTCACCTTGTCCAGGTCTTTACTGACCACAAGAGCTTGATGTATTTTCATCAACCTTAGAAATTAAACTGCTGACAAGTCCATTAGCTGTTGGATCTCACTGATTATGATCTTCACCTTACCCACATTGCTGGGTACACTCTTAATGCCCCTGATGCCCTCTTTCACCAACCCAATCATCTCCCAGATGAACCATCCAATAATGAAAACATTACTCTTCTTCTCCCCAACATTATTGTTTCAATGATCAACACTGAACTCTCTTACAAGATCACTGACTCCTCCTCTGATCCTGTTGTTCTTGACTCCCTCCATGCACTTGCTGGAGAAGTTCCCACCCACTTTCCCTCTCAATTGTCAGACTGGAAGTATGATGCTGGCATCCTCACCTACCAAGGACACATTTACATTCCCAACAATCTCTCCCTTCATCAGAAGATTGTTGCCTGCTCACATGATCATGCTGTGGCTGGTTACCCTGGTGTTTTAAAGACTTGCCAAATAGTCACCTCAGAATTTTGGTGGCCTGGCTTGGCTGTCTTTGTCCATAATTACATTGATGGCTATGCAGTCTGCTAACAGAATAAGGCAAACACTCACCCCACTATCCCTCCTCCCCAGCTGATCCCATCCCACACCTCTCATCCTTTTCAACAGATCTCCTGTGATCTGATTACCAATCTTCCTCTTTTGAATGATTTTGATTCTCTATTGGTCATGGTTGACCATAGCCTTACCAAGGGGGTTATTCTTTACCCAACCAAGAAAACAGCCACTGTAGAGAACATTGCTGCACTTTTCTTCAAGAAAGTCTACTCTAGATTTGGCCTTTATGACAAGATTATCTCTGATCAAGATCCACAGTTTGCCTTCACCTTCACAAAGGAACTAGGACATATTCTCAACTATAACATCCCTCTCCACTGCATATGTACTGCCCCCAGACTGATGGAGAAACTGAATGAGTCAACCAGGAAGTTGAGATGTACTTATGGATTTATTGCAGTAGTAACCCCACCTCTTGGGTGGAAAACATTATGTTTGCCAAGTTCACACATAATCACTAACAAATCTCCATTCTTTCTCATGATAGGCTATGAACCCCACTCTCTTCTCTCAGTGATTGCTGAGTCAGACTCCCCATAGTTAAAAAATGACTTTGACTTCTCAACTTTACCTGAGATGAAGCACTTGCTATGCATGAACTTGCCCAGCAGGTCATGAAAACCTGTTCCACCAAGAACTTTACACCTTCTAAGCAAGGAGAAAAGGTGTGGTTAGAAGCATGGAACTTATAATGCTCTGTACAAAACCCAAAGTTTGCCCCAAAAAGTGAAGGACTCTTTGTTGTCACTCAGGTCTATACTCCATTATCTTATAGACTCCAACTCCCACAGACATGGAAAATGCACCTGGTTTTTCGTACTTCCCTCCTATCACTCTATCATGAAAATGACATGCATGGTGAAATTTACCTGAAACCCCTGCCTGACCTCATTAACTCTGAGGAACAATTTGAGATCAAACAGATATTAAAGCATTGTGGCACCTCTAATGGCCACTCTTATCTGATCTGATAGAAGGGCTATCTGCTAGAGGATGGCTCATAGGAACCAGAGCAGAACTTGAAAAACACCAAGAAGATCTTGAAGAATTATAAAAAGGCACATCCCAAGATGTTCTCTCCCCAAAACAAACCCTTCTCTCCATGCAAATAACCATGTCTTCTCCCTCCAACACAACCTCCCTTTCTTTCAATTTCACCACTATCACCCATCCCCAATATGCTGACATTATGTGTTCCATTTCATAAGATACTTTTGAGCACCTCTCCACTCATCTAGAAGATCCCCAATTTTCCATCACATTAGACATGTACTTTGACAAAGACTCTCTCTTTGGGCTATTGTTCAAGGTATACAACCAGTATGCTGCCTTAGAAACTATGACCACAGCATTCAAATGAGACCCCCCTTCCCTTGATAAAGGTACCAATCCAATCAGGTACCAAAGGGGGCAAGAACCAATGGAAAGGCATAATGGTGTGACCATAGCAACAGCTGCCTGCACAAGGGGATCTATGAGGAGGGTATACATGAGTACCCATGGGAATGGCCAGAGGGATAGAGCAAGGGTAAAGATGACAGTTAGACAGTATGCCATGGCTAAAATGAGTGCATGGGTGATGAACAAGTTCATACTATAACAGGTCAAGGGTTTTCCAGATCAGATAATCAAGTCATGTTGAGTCATTGTGACTCAATGAAAAGCATAATCACAGATCTGATGCCAATCAGATCTGCCAGGGATCAGCATAATAGTCTAATTCTGGTGTTTGGCTAGTCAGACAGAGGAAGGTGCATATGAAGGAATGTTGGCTGTAGGCTATACAAGCATGATGTATAGGGATGGTGTTGGCATCCCATACTACTGGCTCAGCACCCAAGAGGACTAGCATAAGGAATAACCCCATTGCTATGCTTCTAGCTAATGGGCAAATATGACAAAGTTGTATTGTAATTCAAGGAACTGGGATATAAAGATTTGTTTCATTTCAAATTCAGTTTGATTCATGTTTCAGTTATCCATTGCTTATCTATATTCTATCACCATTATTGTAGTGCTGGAAGGTTATTGCAGACATGCAGACCAGACAGAATGAATCATGTGAGCTGAACATGGGCCAGTTACCCAACTTCACTGATTGCACCATCTATATCATGTGACAACTACTGAATTGCATGATAGAAAGTGATATATGCATGTACACTACAATGGCAGATTGTTCTGCAGTGCAATGAGCTTCTGGACAGCCATTCCCAGCTCAATCTCCATATTCTTGAGCTTAGCCTGGGCTAACAGAACCATATGTTGAATGCAGGTGACTTGCTCATTGTTATGGTTTTCCTTGGAGAACCCCAATGTTTGTTCTAGCAATGGGCTACCAACTAGCAATCATCATATGGACCCTCTTATTCCTTCATCATATCTCTTAGTACTTGACTAGATGCCTTATCTTATCCTAGTCAGCAAGCCCTTGCCCCCAATCATCTGTATTACCAACGCATTGTAAAACAGATGATGTCCCTGGGGTCAGCAAGGATGATTAGTAGTAAGGGTTGGAACAGAGTGATTGTATCATCCCTAAGAATTCAGGAGGAGGAACAAGAAGATTGGTATGACTTAAGGCTTACTGTCTCTCTAGTATGGTGTGTGCAATGAATGTCTGGACACTCCAAATTGTTATAGGCAGTGTTTCCAGGTGTGAAAGTGAAGGACCCAGTTAGGTCAAGTGGTCAGGCATAGGCAGAGCATAGTATTTGGGCAGACAAAGGTACTGGGCACAGATCTGATTGTAAAGCAGTCATGATGGGAGTTGGAAAAACTGTGTTCTTATCTCTACATACATCCTTTTATAGTCTGGATACATCCAAGACTTTAAGTATTTGAAGTAAAACATGAAACATAAACAAAGAATGTAGTAAAAGAGGTGAGAGGAAGTAAACATAGGGTCCAAAATAAAAGAGGTGAAGTAATTTGATGAAACTGAAAGTATAGGAAAAAAATGTGTGAATGTGAAACTTACTGGAAGGCTTTGTGAGACACAGAATGATGGAAATAAAGGAAACCAGTGAATTCTGCTACTTAGAAGATAGGACCTCATATGATCAGCTGATCAGATTATGTTTCTGAAAGCATCAGATGCTACCTCAGATGATGGACAGTGGATAGGAGGATAGGTATAGGATCAGGTAAAGTTGTATTGTATGTAATAATGTAGAGCATGGATTAGGAGGTGTGCAGTTGTAGAGAGTGAAGCTCTCCTACAATATTCTCCTTGTGTCTCATCTCATGATCTACCCTTGACCTTCTACCACAAGGCTATCTCTGTTTACTCAGCTATAACATATTTCCCATAACCCAGGGTTATAGGCTTCCCCTTACATATATAGTTCAACTCTTTAACACAGGTTAGGGGCTTACCATATACAGTGCTTAGTCAGCATGGTCTGTGTGCCATGCTGAGTAGTATATTGTATAGCTATTCACCCGGTTTGTGCCTTTGGCACAGGAGGGAGAGAATGTGTAAATGTAGTGAGGAAAATGCTTTGTAGTGTCTGATTTAGTTTCATATATAGTACTTCATTTAATATCATAGCTTTTCACCCATTTTATACTA
>JBBPJT010001129.1:0-11112 GCA_038088895.1 Xerocomus potaroensis | reverse complement strand
ATCACTCAAGAAGGGTCTTTCGCCACTCATCCGAACACGGGGACTATCTCCGAGTCTACGATTCGTTCTACATATTTCTCTGCCATCGAGCTGACCCAATTTTCCACTCCCACAAACGCAATGTGCTAGTAACATGCATCGTATTAAGGCCCGTGACTTCGGACAAGGGTGACCTGGGGAGCGGACATCCCCATATCGCTCGGAACTAGCCGGGATAGTGTCAGACCTGGGCTGCTCGTCACGGTCGTAGACCGTTTGACGACGTGCTGTCGTACCTCACGGAGTCGTGTCTCATTTTAGTGGACTATGCATCGCATCACGACTCCATTTTGTGATAAGCGGGAACTATTCGCTGGAACCTAGGCCGGTCCACGATCCGTTGTTCTGGGCAGACCTGAAACTTTACAATCCACGACATGTGCTACACACTTTACCGTCCTGGGTCAAACTATGTAGACCAGAGTGAGAAACGGTCCATGGGAATAACAAACGTGGCCCCGTACGACTCTGTCGTGTACCATACATCGTGAGGTAGGGGACCTTTGTGGACCAAAAACGAACCACCAGACGGATCTCGCAGGCGCACGTGCCCTGTACCCATCTCGACTATCGTACAATGACGGCACGACGACGATGATCACAAAGAGTGGACTGCACTATAGGAAGCAATTGCTACGCGGGTCCATCCCCTTGACCAATCGCAACACGACCACACCGGATGACAGACTCGAAAACTGGCACGGGGTACGATGAGCACCACACGCGCACAGAAATCACCATAAAGTCGACTTTGACTCGGGCCGGTTGGGTTTGCCAATAGTTGAATGATATCTGCATCATCCGCGTCGTTTGGGGGGTTGGCAAGAATAAGCACCTGTGGGACAATATCTGGGCCAGAAGAAAGCCTTCATGGAACTCGGCGCTGACCGCAAGGGGGGTTGTGATATGGCGAAGACGTTGGACCTGAAACAACGGCATTGAGGGTTCGGGCAAAGGGCAAACACATATACCGTCCACGGATGGCCTTCAAATACGTATGAGACTTTGGAGACAAAAGCCGGATAAGACATCAACGAACTGGAGGCATGCATTCTGAGGAACATTGAGGCTGTGTCCCCACAAGTGTCCCTAGAAACTTGAGGTAGCGCACGGGACGGTCGCCCACACGGATCCATGCAGCGACGGCGTGTTGCGGCAGTTGTCTTTCGAAAGACTGGACATCGTCATAGGGAGAATTCGGCGAATAGGGCGGGAAACTTCAACAAGCATTTGTGTCCGTCACGTGAATGAATCGTATCATGCCCATTTTGGACTGAAACGGACCTATTGGAAAAAAAAAGAGACGGCTCCTTCGTTGTCGGCATCACCATGAAACATTTTCGTACATCCATCAACGATGTATTACCGTTTCGTTTTCATCAGATCTCCCGCAGACAGGTTGCGTCCGCGAGACGATCGCCACGTCACCTCGAGTAAAACAAGAATACCTGGCTTGACCTGCTCCCCAGTGTTTCTTTCAATAACGAATCACAACGACGCAAATATGCCCGATCATGACGAAGTTGCAGGTTGCGGGTTCGGCGACTCATTACTATGCCCGAGAACCACACGGAGAGAACCCCTGAGAGTCGTGGAGTCAACGAGACTCCACAAAGATCAAGGCGAAACAGCGTCGCGCAAAACCCACTGACACGCACCATCACCCCCCACCATGCGCTACACCATCCAAGCACCACACGAAATGTTTTCAATCTCTTGCTAGCCCCGCCTCGTCGTGGACGCACCTCTGGGCTGACTACCTGCTTCTTAGGTAGACGAGGCTGATGGCATCCGTCAATGCGCCCTACAAACTGGCCCAGAAGAGACAAGACCCATCCAACACTGTAAGCCTCCCTTCCCAGTCATTCGCACCCTGTCGTTGTGGCCTGGATTATCGCATGTCGCTGCCAACGATACGAATGCCATCTTCTGGATATGTCTGGTCAGATTGTGAGCCAGACCTTGTTCAATTCTTACAGACGCACTTTGTTCACGATGTTGATCTAGAAGAGAAGACGTTGTAAACGCAAAACAGGCGCATATAAGTGTGCTGTCGGTGCTTCCTGCATATCAAGGACGAGGATTCGGCCGTAAACTACTCGCGGCGTCCCGTCAGTTGTTCCTACAATGCCAGATCTCTACCAGCTGACCATCACGGCCAGTGGAATCTGCGAGGACGCTCTTTTGGGTTTCGGAGATTACCTTGCACGTGCGCAAGTCGAACGAACCTGCGAATAGACTTTACATGTCGCTCAAGTTTCACACGACGACGACGAAAACTGGGTATTGTAAGTCGGACTCGGTACCGTGCAATGAACTCGACTGATCGGCCCGTCTTGTACCACAGATCCAGACGGTGAGGATGGGCTAGCTATGACCGTTGTATTTTAGGATGGCGTAAACCTGATGTTTTCTAGTCTGGCGCACATGGTATTTAGCGCGAGTAGCTTCAACTTGGCTCAGGGTTCGGTTGGGCAGATTTACGTCGTGTTCCCGTGTCCCTGGAATCCGTTGGACCAGACCGTCGCTGTATTCGCAACGTCTTGCAGATAGCTTGCGCTCTTAGCCCCGCTGACAATCGTTTCGGATCTCAGTCAAAACCACCGATATGCGCTGTCAAGGTTTATTGAACAGTGAACCATAGGGCTCTGAGATTTGGGCACCGAACAGATTGTACCTCGCAAAGCACGTGGGGACGATCCCGCACTGGTGATACCACCTAGCATATTCGGCAAAAGAAAAAGACACATTCGGAATAGTTCGACTGCCATACTGGTTGCAGTGTCGTGCATCGTCGAAGCCTCGTCGCCCAACGCACCAGTTCATTTGATGGATATCTACCGCCTCATTCCCCGTTTGCCATGGTAACCATCCGTCCTACGTTCATTTCCACTCGATTACTTTTGGAATGATAAGTTGCCTCTGCGCCATGTGGACCGACCCGCATCTGGGTGCCTTGTCCCGCCTTCAGGCCGCTATCTACTCTGTATCACTGAGCTCCACGCCCCTATGGTATCGAATGGGAGCCTGGGCATGATTTATGGTAACATTACTGTGACTCGCCCCATGGAAGTGATGGGTTTCATTAACCATGTGGCTGTTGCAGTCATTTCCGAGGGCGCAATCGGCAAGCTCCCTCGGCTATCTCCAAACCAAGACGGCACATTCGAACGTGTGCGATCGTATTGCGAGCAAAGACGATCAAAGTACGTATGTATGACTATGCCAACACAAAGGGCTCACGACTGAGAACGTCCTGTCGAACCACCTGAAAATGAGTGGTCCAGCAGTTCCGTAACACAAGGCCGGCCTAGGCCACAGTAAAACAAAAATTCCGGGGCTGTGATGTTTGAGCGACGAGGGACGACGCCACTGTTTTGATGGAGTGAGAAACAAATCGACCGCTTGCCGTCGGAAAGACGACGAGACAGCTGAGCCGAGGGCGGTTCGTGCTCGTTGACGTTACACGTGTAACGTATGGCGCGATCAAACAGTGTTCGGTCCCTGAAGTGAACGGCATGCGTGATGCCTGCCGGATGACATGCACACGCCCTTACTCAACACTGCAGAGGGCTCTGTCAGGTAACGGGTGCGACAGTCATGACACGCGTACCTGCGAGACGGGCATCGATCTCTCGGTAAAATGTCAGTGAAGGGGTAACGGCGCTGATGGAAAGGGTCAGTTCATGGCGGACGTCTTCGTCATTTGTCGGCAGTCGACGATGCAAGGCATTATTCGGGTAGCCGATAAAACCCTTTTTTCATTCAGTGTCAACCAAAATCCTGAAAGCTCACCCAACTATCGGACCCTCCCAAAGTCAGAGTTTGCGATCACATCGTACCCGCCAGATGATATGGGTTGGATGGTCACAGGGCTCAGCGGTGCTTAGTCGTTGCTAAAACTTTCAAGCACAAGTCGTAGAGGGCTTGTCGATGGTGACTGCCATTCTGGGCGCTGCGGAGTGGAAGGGCCTGCGATTCTGTCCTGCAAAGTGCAAGCAAACTCTTCCCTATTATTCAACATGAGTGAACCCACGAACGACCGAGAACGAATGCCCTGATGGCGAGTGCTGAGCGTTTTAGCACAAGGAGAGACTGGCTGATTCACAGGTACTCTAACAGTCGGACTTTCATACTTTCATTTCGGTTTTTCACGACTGACGACTAGTGCTGCCGCGAGTTGAGGTTGAGGTGAGGTGAGGTAGCGTCGGAGTTTTACCTCAGGATTCCGAGGTAAGGTGAGGTGCACGGCCACATGAGGTCGGGTGAGGTCGCTCGCCTGAGTTGCCTCAAAAAAGGATATGGTTGTGTTGCTAAGATGTGATACGTTCGGCTCGATTATGACTGATAAAAGCTAGACCATGTAGTAGGTGCAATAGTAATGTACTTAATTCAACACTAGTGTGGGAATGAGCAACCTGAAAAGGAAGGAGCGCGCTAGAGTAGATGATACTACAACTAGGTTAGCATAAGTGTTTATAAGATAAACTTCAAAGAACATACCTCAGTCACACGCAAGGCAAATGGACTGAGGTGTTACTGTATGATAAAAGTGCTTAAATATCAAAGAATCTAACTACCAGGCACTGATGTGCACTCAGTAACAAGGATATGAAACTAGCTATCAATCAAAGGATCAGTCACAAGGTGTATGGAGCAATCAATCAATTTGAGTTATGTTACTACAAGGTATTATGCGCTGATTTACATTGTGTGATTGAGTACATATGCCTTGGTTGAGTCTGAAACTGATGTGGCCGCGTGCGTGCTTGGTAATCCAACAACTAGCTGGGAATTCAAGTTTGGCCTCAAGCATTCCTTGTTCAGTATCACACCATTCATTTTCAAATGAGAGCTGCTCACTGTGAAATAAAAATTTGAGTATTTGAAAAATTTCAAGCATTTTTGGAGACAAGCTGTTCCATTGTGCTGTGTCAGTGTCCTTCCCAGATGAAAAGACTTGCTTGCAAGATACCAAGGATGCCTGGACAGGAAGGACATCAAGGGTGGCATGATAGAGCAGTGGGAAAGTGTGTTTTTTTCCTAAAAACAGTGAGATACACTATAGCAGATGATAGAGATAGAAAACTAACCTGCCAGAAGCAGAGAAGATCAAAGTCTGCTAAAGCTGTTGAATGGATGAACACATAGCATTGCCAGTCCTGAGGGAGGAAGGCTACTCATATTGGATCACTTGTGATGCTATAGCTTGGATAATGTTACAGTTTCCTTCATTATCCTCCTTGCTTTTATCGTTTCTTACTTTTGTCATTCACTTGCTTATGTCATCTTACTTTCTTCTTCTATGGATGCTATTTTCATTCTAGGATTAGTCATTCGTTGACTGCCTCGTGTCCCCATTGCTCTCACACTTAACCCTTAGCCTGACCCCAAACATTCCTCTTTAGGCTTAACACAGCTTGGTCCGTTCGTCGTTAGGACTAGTATAAATACTCAGCGATATGTACTTGTATACTAAGCTAGATCTACGCAATCAAATGTAGTTCCCTGGCCTCCAGAGTCCCCCCTTAAGGTTGCTTTTCCAACTAAGGGGTCCTTTATCCATTCTTCGTCAAACAGAACTACGAAATGCATAACAGATAATGTGTTGAACGAATGCTATTATAGTAGATAGTTCACATGCATGTTGTATATAGATTCAAACTCCTATGCTGAGTTCTAATAGGAACTTGACCTCTTACCACAATGTCTGTGCAGTTACCTACCAAGCCTTATCCAGTGAGTACTAGCAACCTTTCCTCAATGGATGTTGCTACGCCATACTCCCAACAGGTTATGAGCCCTGGTGGCTAGCATCTGCTCACTGGAAAGTTGAGCAAAAGCTCCTCCCCATTACTGGGCATCTGCTGGTTGCTATGGTTACCTGGATATGTGCTAGTATACCTTTGCAGTCTCTCCCAGGTTTGCTGGTCGAAAGATTGCACCTGGGGAAGAGGGTAAACCTATGCCAGATGATACTGGTCATCTTAATTGGCTTGACTGCCATCTGGAAGAGAGGGAATCTATGCTGTTTTGTTTTCTCCATTCTTGCTTCAATACTGATGAACGTTATAGACCTCAAATATGTCATCTTCTTCCAAGGATGTCTGGATGCCTGTTTTCAATGGCTCCAACTTCAATACCTGGTGGCCTACAATAAAGGCTTACCTTCAAGTGTCTGGTGCCCTTTGGGCAACTTACATTCCTGCTCCTAATGTTCTCACTGCTGGCATGACTGCAGAAGATCGCAAAAACTTCATTGACTGGTATTGTGCAAATGACCAGTTGATAGGTTCTATCAAGCTTCACATGATGGATAATATCCATCAGTGATTTGCATTGCATGATGTTACAAAGGACCTAATTGATGCTGTTGTTACGTTGTGAGCCAATAACCTCAAATGGTGATCACGATGAGGGCGACAACAAGATAAATGTAAAGGTAGGTGATGAGGATTGCAACTAAGCCAGTAGTGATGACTAGGATAGCTCCTAGTAGGATAGTGACGATAAGGATGAGAATGATGGATGACCTTCAAGGGACAAGATCTGGAATGAAGGAGATAATGATGAGTTGTCCTCAAGGCTTGGCAGCAGAATGAGGAGAGACCACAAGGGGTTATAGGCCCACACTTAGGCGATGTAATGATGAGATTAAGCTTAGGGTATTCTACATGAAGTGCTACACTATTTATACATTTAGTCATGGTGCACAGACCATGCTGACTAAGCACTAAATAAGGAATACCCTTAACCCTGGTACAAGGGTTGACCTAAAGAGGAAATACTTATAACCCTGGGCTTCTACACGAGGTAAGCTTAGTAACAGGAATGGCCATGAGGTAGAAGAGAAGTAAGCCTCATGGCAAACACGTGTATGTGTTTTGGTAATACAAATGGCATCAAGCTAAAGGTAAGCAAGATAAGCCAGACAATGATAGAGTAAAGAAAGGCATCTAATCATTATGTTGGGATAAAGGGAAGGGGAACCCATAGTTCTTCAGCGAACATTGTAGCTTTCCTAAGACGTCAGAAAACTGTAACAGCTGTCAAAAAGGAGTACCAAAGCTCCTCCATAGCTGCCACCTATATGCTTTTTCAGGAGCTTTTCAACACCACCATTCCCTCCTCATCCCATCCAGCTCTGGCCTTAACAAAGGTCACAACTCTCTTCAGCCACCTTGAAATGGTGGGATATAAATTCCCCAAGGATATCTAGTCCATGCTAGTCCTTGCCAAACTTCTCCCCACAATGGACATCATCTCTCAGATGATGGTGCAGGCCAAGAAGGTTCCCAAAATGGATGAGATCCACAATGCTGCCATCTTCTTATGGGAATCAAGGTCCCTTGTAAAAGGGAAATCAGGCCAGTTGGCCAACAAGGTCTTTGCTATAAAGCAGAAGGGCAAAGAGCCCATGTTTTAGCAGCAGTAGCAGAAGCAGCAGCAGCAACAAGAAGGTGATGGTGACAAGAAGTCCTGTCACCAGAAACATGGAAAGAGAGGTGACAAGTCAAAGCCCCAAGCCAATATTGCTGCCTCATCATCGGCAGAAACTTCCCAGGTGGCCTCTGCTACCTTCTCTCTTTGAGTGCTGTTACACTTGGCCCAAGTAGGTATGAGTATAGCCTTTGAAAGAGTTCTGAGTCAGGGCCTTCACACTGAAGGTATTGTTGCCTTATAAGCTGGAGGACTTATATCAAGGATTGTTGAAGTTGAACATCTGAACGAATTGCAAAGCAAGCGTCAGAGAAACCAGAGGATCTATTGACTAGTAGGTTGCAAGATACAAAGGAGAAACAACTTAGAGTACAAGTATGCAATGCTGTGATCTAAATAGGTATCTAGATAGCACACAGACCAAGTTGTGTCTGCTGCAGAATAACTCATCCTGAGTCAAGTCAAGTCATAGTCAATAGTAATTATGCAACCATCAATCAATGGAGATAGAAGGAATATGAGGTGTTTGGGAAATGATGGCCTAGAATGGAAATAGCATCCAGTCATGGGAAAATGAGTCAAGACAATGAAAAAGTTATCATACAATCAAGAATGGAAAGACTAGGGAAAGATAATCAAAGGAAAAGAGGTATTAGAGGAATAAAACATAACATTACCCCCTTAGTATGGTAAAAATCACTGTATTTTCAAAATAATTCATGAAGAGAAGAATAGACTGGAGAGCCAGTCATATTGCCATATCCTATATCATCAATTTGGTCATCATAGTTGGTAGGATCTGTGTCTGGAGCAGTGACATAATCAATGAATGAAGTGGTGATGGTTGATGGGGTAAGTGACAACACAGTGGATGGGGTTGATGATCCAACCAATACTGGAGCTTCATCTTCCCAAGCTGGGGTTCCCCATCCTGCTTCAGCTACATCTGATAGAGTGGGGCTTGGTTCTTGTTCTATCACTGCTATCCTTTGGTTAACAGCATCAATTGCTTCTTGCACATGCTAGGTGGCTAGTGTGATCGTATTGGTAGACTCTCGAATTGTGAACAATACTTGGTTAGACATTTCGTTAAGTATCTGTTCAGGAGCTGGGTGATATGACCGAGTTGACAATGGAGTGGTTGATTGAGAAGTTGTGCAAGGAGATCATCTACTTTGATGGGAAGAGAAAGAAGAAGTGGAAGGGGATTGGGGAGGAGAACATCTGGTAGCTGGGCAAAAGGGTGGGTGATGTCCTAGAGTGTATTGCTGGCAGTGGGGGCACTCATATAACTGACAGTCTCTCTTCAGATGTCTGAGATGTCAGCAGAAGAAATATGCTTGAGAATATTGGGGGTGATCTAGGATAAGGATTGGACCAGTCTGTGTTCGTAATTGTTCAGCAATGCATGCTCACTCAATACAGTTCATGGTTTGTTGGAACATCTCTTCTTCTCTCAGCATTAATGGTGCTGAACTGTTACAATTTTCCTTCATATCTCCTATTTTACTCGGACGCTTTTCCTTTTCTAGGCTTAGTCATTTGTTGACTACCTTGTGTTCCCATCTCTTCCACACTTAACCCTTAGCCCTACCCCAAATGTTCCTCTTTTATCTTAGCATAGCTTGGTCTGTTCGCCATTAGGACTAGTATATATACTCCGCGATATGTAGTAGTATGACAAGCTAGTTCTATGCAATCATATGTAGTTCCCTAGCCTCCAGAGTCCTCCCTCAAGGTTGATAACCTTGACTAAGGGATCCTTTCCATTGCCCTTGAGAACGACTATGTAAAACATGTAACAAAGAACTAGCTTCTCACTAGCTGAATGCTAGCATTGCTTCAGCCATTCCCCCTTGAAGATTCTTTGCACCTCTCCCTCCCTCTGAGTCTTCATCTGAAGAAGACGTACAGCAATATTCCTCTGCTGACGACACCCCTCTAAACCTCCATCCCCCACTCCCTGCCATGAATGACCCTGCCACCCCAGCCCCCCTTCTCCCCCCTATTGCTGCTTCACAGGGACCACTTCCTGCTGAATCCAAAGTGGGATTACCTGCCGATTTCTCAGGAGACACTGATGATGCTATTTGATGGAGCTTGGCTATGGTGGCCTATTTTTCATTAAATCCCCAGCACTATATCTACAACAGACCAAAGATGCTAGTTATGCTAAGCAAATTGATGAAAGGCCGAGGAAGGTCTTTTGCAGAGAAATGGTATCACATCCTCAGCGACGACACTATTTGGGATGAAGATAAGACCTATT
Organism: Xerocomus potaroensis; assembly: GCA_038088895.1. Classification (NCBI taxonomy): domain Eukaryota; kingdom Fungi; phylum Basidiomycota; class Agaricomycetes; order Boletales; family Boletaceae; genus Xerocomus; species Xerocomus potaroensis. Next base: position 1,364 of record JBBPJT010001129.1, on the reverse strand, counting down.
ACTTGTTGATGAAAGATTTCAGCAAGATGTTCTATCCATATAATTTCAAGGAGGAAGCTTGCCGTAAGCTACTGGCAATGAAACAAAACCTGTGAGATCATGACATAGGATTCCAGACCTACCTTACAGATTTCCAGCTTCATGCTGCTTGAAGTGGTATTACTGATCAGAACACCCTCATTAATGCATTTGCAGGAGGGTTAGATCCACAAATCAGCCAGATGATATTATCAATAACAGAACTCCCTGCAAGTCTCAAAGAATGGGTGAAAGCAGCATCCAAGTTCCATGCTCAATAGCAGCAGATCAGGGCCCTTTGTTCTGGAGGAACCCTCCAGTGGACTAACAACAGCAGAGGGGGATGAGACCCTAATGCAATGGAAGTAGATGCAGTGACTCTTACCCCTGCGAATTGTGCAAAGCACCTCAGGGAGAATCGGTGCTTCGTTTGTCACAGAATCAGCTGCTGAGCTAGCATACATCAAGGAGGTGGCAAAATGCAATCCCCTCCTTGAAACAACAACCCCTTCTGCCGACCCCCCTTCCACACCCCATCAGTGCCCACCAATCAGGCAGGGCCCTCTACCACTATGCGTCAACTCCCAGTTCAAGCTGTAGCAACCACCACTATGCCTACCCCAACGAAGCTCAATCATTACATCACTCACTTGACTGAACAAGGGACTATGGCAGAGCAGATTCATGCAGTCTTAGAAGCATGCTATACCGATAACAAGGAAGTTGAGGAAGTAGCTCAAACTGAATTGGCAAAAGCGAAAAGAAAGGATTTTAAGCCAGGAAGAAAGGACTGTCGATTGCCTCTCTTCCTAATACTATAGCGACTGTACATAGGACTGGTACAATGGAAAAATCTATGTGACTTTCCCTCTGTCTCTATGGTCCTGCCACCAAGATCAATACCTTCACCCTCATAGACAGTGGAGCAACAGGAAGCTTTATTGACGAATCCTTCACAAGGAAACATAAACTACCCCTTGACCGATTAACTGAACCATGGATTGCCTGAAACATAGATGGAACCATTAACAAGAGTAACACAATCCATTACAGTATCTCTGTTGCAGTAAAAATCGGGTCATGGGTAAAACCTTGGACCTTCTTGGTACTCACTGAAACACCTCTGACTTCTACACTAGGCCTAGATAAGCCTAATGATGGAAATCTATGGAGAGGGGGCCAAAGTATGAGTGAGAATATGAGAAAGGGGGATATGTGAGACTGAGTCTATCTTGCTAGGGCCTCCTACCAGAGGGAGAACACCAAGAGAACTTGACTGGGGAGTCCCCTGGTCAAGTTCCTTGGGGTTTATATACTATCTAACTATTTACATGAGTTGTACTTAG
>JBBPJT010001128.1:0-11112 GCA_038088895.1 Xerocomus potaroensis | reverse complement strand
ATGTCAGATAGATGTAGTGACTTGCATGATAAGTAGCATTCAACCGGCATCTCTCTGGCATATGAAGCATGTCATTTGCCACCATAGAAATATAGGCTACATCATTCTTAACAGTCAACCTATCCTATGTAGGCCAAAAAATTTACATTTGAGTTTGTACAAAGTGTGGAGGTTGAATATACTCTCCTGGATAGCAGAAAACATAACACACCAGATGTTCTCAACAACACAGTGAACCTTGACACCATTGAAATACATCATATAAACTATGGGTACTTTGACTAGAAGTAATTGTGATGTATTTTGTCTTGCCTTTGTGAAAATGGCTCAAGTGCCAGTGAATGACAGTACAACCTGCTTGTGTAACAGTTCAATCTTAGCACCAGTGACAACACTGGCTGGCAAACAAGGTCACTTGATTTGCAGTGGTTGCATATCACTTCAAGATTATAATATCACTTATCCCTACATCAGGAATTTTACAAGAATCTTATTTTGCTAATTATTAGCTAATTCTGGCTAATTTAACTAAATTTTGACTAATTTTGACTAATTGTGTGAAATTAGCCAAAATTAGCCAAAAATAGCTGGAATTAGTTGAAATCAGTTCAATAAGATTCTTGTAAAATTCCTGATGCTATATGTGTCGCCTCCTTGTCTCAGTTCGTGTCATCAGCGGGAGCGAAACGCAACCCCGGTTCACGACAGCAGCTAACCTTTGACTGTGTGCAGGTCGGGTATCAGCCCGTTCATAATATATACCTCGCCCACTACTGTACAGCTGTTAGGTTTTTTTTTTTTGGATACTTTCCTCCGGTCTTTCATCACGAACTGAAGGTAGGTAGAAGCCTGCCGTGGCTAATGGCGGGAAACACTGAGGGATCGGGCGAGACAGAACTTGACCACGATCTATTTGAGGACCACGAAGGGCGAAGACAAGAGCGACTATTCTACATCTATGTGGTGTGGCAAGATCAAGATATATACTAGGGGGCACGTGATGTGTATGCCAATGGGCTTACAGTGGGCCCATCACTCCACTCGCTAGAAGCTCTCCTTTCTTAATACATATCTAGGCTTATAGCCACTTCGTCAACCCTTCAAGCCTCTGTTAGAGTGCTCTGTAAGGGTTGGAGCAAGACTCAAGAAAGAGTCAACTGAAGAAGACTCCAAAAGCGAGCACACTGCGGTTGAAGGATAAGTCTATGAGATGGCGGTGGTAATAGCCGTACACGTCGAGCTAAATGCAGACCAAATATCATTTACATTCATCTCCTGAGCCTACACAACTGATCTCAACTCTTAGAGACACCACATGACAGAAACGCTCAAGCCTCGAGTTGAACAGTCCAGGCGCCATTAAGTCCTTGCTGTCCACCACGCCCGGCTCCACACATCTGCTGTACTACTGTACACTCTCGCTGCTTCTCCGTTAACGACGAGCGTTTATTCACTGGGTCCAGGAGGATCCTTGTCGCCCTGGGACACTCCCCAGATCCACCTCTCAGCTGGTTGTTTACCTCTACCGTTAGGACCGGGCTGAAATACGACCATGACCGGGGACATGACCGAACGCCGCCAGGTATGTTCGGGCTCCCCGATGTCCTGGTGACAACCCTAGCGATTCACATGGACACTCGGATATCCTGGAACGTCATGGTCGCGGTTATCGAGTACTTGCATAGTTCATACTCTCCCCTATGCGAGATGTATTCATTTCGCACCTGAAATCCATAATGAGACATGAACCGAATAAGGTGCGCATCACATCGAATTACCTTGAGGTGTGGAGGAGCGTTTAAATAGCCTGGCAACTCGTTTTGCCGCTTGTATACGGCGTCCACCGCCGGTAACAACGATGACGGATACTCGATACAACATCACTTTTGATTCCGGCACTCATCAAAAAGGACCGAGCAGGAATACAAACGACTCACTTATGTGCCCAGGGTGCAGTCCAGGTAAAATTTAGCTAATCCCAGTTCCTTAGAGCAAGGTAGAGAGCGGCCATCTTTGGGTGTATGAGTATCGGCTACGACGAAATAAATGATCTGCGCACCATCTAGCAAACTGCCTTCAGAGTAAATGTGGTGATCCAGCGGAGCGACCAAAGAATTACTGGCGTCTGCCACCCAAGCTTCCTCAACGTCTGGGATAATCTCTAGCACCAGATTTGGACACTGAGGAAAGCTTTCAGACAACGTAGTCTGATTCTCTTGCGCCAACTTTGGGCATCTTGTTCGCCTTGCCGATGTCAGGCGACTCGGTAACCATCATGGAGATCGCTTTCCAGAACCGGGCAGAACACGGGACGTCCCTTGGGCCCCGCCGGGAGGGACGTGCTTACAGAGGAGCACAAAATTGACTAGCATTCCGTGAATCCTTCCTTGGGTCACGGCAGTATTTTCCTCTGCTGGTCTTAGCCAGTCCCATAGAAATGATATCCGTGGAAAATGACAAGTCTTCCGCCAGCTCCGGGCTGAATAGTAGTCGTCCGCCAGGAATCGTCCATAGGAAATTCCGTACGGACATCCGCAAAACTGTCCTCTATTGCGCATATCTTGAAGCGTTCCTCATTGTGTCGTCAAGACATCAGAACTTGCTTTCCTGTGCCCACTCTCTGTGGGTGTCGCGCGAATCCAAAACTATTATTGATGTGGATATCATGGCATATCGCAAGTGTCCTTCTCAGCGCCAGGCTGAAGATGAAGCTCCCCATGCGACTCACCGCTGGGAAGCTAATATTGATTTTCCAGCGCCAGGCCCTCGTGTGTACAGATGTCCTGGAGTTTTGCAAACACCCGTTCCAGCGGCCACAGATCTCGGAACTCATCACCAGGGAATATCGGGAGATTTTTCAGCGCCAGGCTAGAACATTCGAGCATCTTGAAATGTCCGTCGTGTTATCCGGACATTATCAACCTTGTTTCCCGCGCAGACCCCAGGCGATTCCATGGGTATCATAGGAATGAGTATCGTGGAGTATCGCGAGTTCTTTCTCAGTGCCGGGCTGAACGAGGGACATCCCTCGACGCCGCCCCCAGGGGATTTCGTATAGACGTCTGCAGAATCGCCCTGCGTTCCACATATCTTGGAGCGTCTTTCATTGTGTCGTCGAGACATCATAACCCTCTTGTCCTCGCTGGTTCTCTGCGGGTGGCACGTGACTCCGCGAGTTATCATGGATGGTACGAGCATCCTGAAGTACCGCCGGTATGTTTGTCAGGGCCTGGCTGCAGATAAAACCTTCCCTGCGGCTCGCCCCTAGGGGACTCTCGCAAACTGCCCAACACCAGGCCCGGACGTCCCAAGCACCTGGAAGCGCCATCGTTGTGTCATCTAGACGCCACACGAATTCGGGATCTTTCTCTTGTCATTTGCGGGAATCATTTTGTTAGCACCGGGCTGAACAAATCCTTGTGCGAACAATAATGAAAGAGATAGACTTCTTGGGCGGGCAATCGCCTTAGCTAACATATGCGGGATCAGCTTGTAAGAGTTGTCGTGGGGGTCAACTAGGGCACATACGATGAATCCGTTACGAAGCCTCGCATGAACGCTCCTTGCCGGATCACCTGCTAGCTCCGTTGCACTCCTACTCATTGTCATTCGCGGGTATCATTTTGTCAGCACCCGGCTGAACAAATCCTTGTGCGAACAACAATGAAAGAGACAGACTTCATGGGCGTGCAATCGCCTTGGCTAACATATGCGGGATCAGTTTGTAAGAGTCATCGTGGGGGTCAACTAGGGCACATACGACGAATTCGTTGCGAGGCCTCACGTTCATGCAGTGAGCACTCCTTGCCGGACCGCCTGCCAGCTCCGTTGCACTCTTTTTCACTGTATTCGCGGGTATCTTTCTGTCAGCACCCGGCTGAACAAATCCTTGTGCGAACAACAGTGAAAGAGAACGAGTTCTCGGGAGATCGCCTTGGCTAATACGACCGACGATATCAGTCTGAGAGTCACCGTGAGAGCCGAATAGGGCACATACGATGAATTTGTTGCGAAGCGTCTTCAGTTAACCATAGAGTGAACCTGACGTCATGCGCGATACGCGTACAACTGGACATGATGAAGCAGAGGTCCAAAGGATATGACAAATTCTATAAGCACGGTGAACCGTCTTGGTGAGCGCTCCTTGCCGGGTTATCCGCTGGCTCCGTTGTGCTCTTTTCCATTGTCATTCGCGGGTATCTTTGCTAGCACCGGGCTGAACAGTTCCTTGTGCATACAACGGTGAAAGAGACAACTTCTCGGGCAATCCCCTTGGCCAACACATCCGACGATATTAGTCTGAGAGTCATCACAAAAGTCGACTAGGACACATACGATGAATTCATTGCGAAGCATGTTCGATTAACCACCAAGTGAACCCAACGTCGTGCGCGGCATGCACGCAGCTGAACAAGAGGAACCGAAGGGCCAGAAGACGTGGCGGATTCTATAGGCACGGTGGACCAACTTGGCCGCAGTAAGCGCTCCTTTTCACGGTCATTCGCGGGTACCTGTGCCAGCACCGGGCTGGGTTACTCCTTGTGCGAACACCGGCGAAGGCTGCTTGGGAGATCGCCCTGGCTAACACATCCGGCGACATCAGTCTGTGAAAGTCACCGTAAAAGTCGACTAGGGCACATACTATGAATTCGTTGCGAAGCATGCTCGGTCGACCAATGAATGAACCCGACGTGCCACGCATACAGCCGAACAAGAGGAACCGGAGGGTCAGAGGAGATGACAGGTCCTAAAAGCACGGAGAACCGTCTTGACCGAGCTAGTTCCGATTTGAGACAAGGGCAACCTCGCATGCGGCGTCAGCGATCCTCGCCAGCAGCTACTAGGTGGCCTCGAAGCACTCGCAAAGAACCATCTGCCACTCTTTTTCATCACCCCGTCCGTCCTCTCTCGTCGTTCTATCGGCCTCGGCGGTGAGCTCCGTCGTGTATGCGTCCATGTTGCTCCATCGATATGCCACAGGGGGCTAGAGCCTCGCACGAGGGGACGGATCTCGTATGCCATGTCCTACTGGCTCGACATAACCACTGAACGACTGGTTTTCTGGCTGTGAGCCGAAATTATCGCGTGCTCTTCCATAGATACGATGTCTAGCGGTGACGACGGTGGCCGTTCGGAAACAAGAACGAATAAGGATCGTCGATCGGGTCTCAGGTACCCAAGATGCAGGGGAAGGCCTCTACAGGTTCCATGACCAAGTCAGGTGGCAGATGGGGAGCTGGTTAATCGAATGAAGTGGGCGGGGCCGGGTAGAAGGTGTGGTTGGACAAGGACACACGCCGAAAGTACTCGCCCAACAGATCAACTAGCGTCGTGATGGTGCGGCTGACAGGTTAGAGGAGATGGCGAACCAGACGAAGGTAGAGGGTTGGAAGACTACTAATGTGGTAAGGCTGAGAGATGGAGCAACTTGGGAGACGAGAAGGAGCCAAAGGCAACCGTACGCACCTAGCCTAGCCTATACGCCAGGGATTGGGGTTCAGACTAGGTATCAGCGTCTGGTCTGGCACGAAACTAAGTGTGCGAGACTGACCACCTGTTTCACCAGCTTTTTGATTCTCCAAACCTCCGTCACACGCAACGCAACTTTCCGCTCGTCCCACCCCGCTCTGCCATGCGCATCTTTGCCTCGGATCTCCGAAGCACCCTAGACGGCCTCATCGCCATTCATCTTCGTCGAGGCGACTGTGTCGTCCGCCACTGCTCCAACCTCGCCAAATATGGCGCAGACTACACGGGGACCACACGGGCATCAGCCAACACCCGTCGTTGATCAATCGATTTGACCCACGCCGGTTCGTCAACGACACAGAAACCAAAGAGACCTACTATGAGCTCGGTAGACATGCGGCCGGACACGGAGCAGTAGTATGTCTCTATGGCGGTCGACATGGCCATCGCGGAGTGGGTAGGGGTGTTTGTCAGAAATGGAATTTTGTGCGCGTGTGGTGCTTATCGTTCTTCATGCTAGTTTTCGGGTTTGTCGTCCAATGTGGTCAAGTTGCGACTAGCCAAGGGGATGAACCGTCTAGCAATCGTTTCCTATGGCGCAGTCTGCTTTTTGTAATCATTGTCGTCGTGCCGTCCTTACTTTTCCTTTTCCTTGTATGACAGTCGAGATGGGTAGAAGGCGCGCGCGCCGGTGAGATCCGTCTGACGACTCGTTTTCTTGGTTTTTCTTTCCATGGTTTTTTGTACATACATACACTTTGCCTGTTTCCATTCTGACCTGGGCACACGCCGGTTAGTCGATGCTTCCAGCATTTCTATTGGTGGGCAGCCCGCTGCTTTGAGACGTGACGATAGCTGCAAGGCTCCGACCGTCCCTCCACACGTGTTTTTCTCAAAATGTGGAGATTCCTCATATGCTGTAAACACGAAAAGAAAACGGAGCACACCGGTTTCGACAGAACCAACGTTCGGCAACAATTGAGAGTTTCCTCTCCGCAGGCTGCGCGGCAATGGCACGACAAAATTCACAAGAGTACATGTATGCAACAGCCAAATGGGTTTACATAAACAGACTGAATGAAACGCTCCCGAAACCTTCCTACAGCTCATTTTTCATCTTCCCTGACATTTGAAAATTCCCCTCAGTGGCAGGTCAGATGTTTTCGTAGCGAACATTGTGCCATTGCAAGTCGTCTTCATTTCCAAGGGGTTCAGTACCTCCCTCTCTGGCTAGAAAAATACAAATGAACATATCCATGAATTGAGTGAGTGATAGCTTACCATAGTACTATAGTGCATAATGCAGATGTGAGCGGGCAGCGAAGGCAAGGGTCAACAACTCACGAGGGCAGTGAATCCTGTTGATTTGGAACCATCGTAGAAGACAGCGCAGTCCCTGAACCACCTTACGTCCTTGTTACTGCCTTGGAGGTCGTTGGGGTTTGCGAAGGTGAACGTCCCGTGAAGCCTCGCTGCAGTGCCGGCTCGTCCTGATTACACTTTATTTGTTACAGAAATACTCACCGAAACTCTTGCCATAAACATTGTTCTTTGAATCGCAGTCCATTACGACACGTTTGTTGATCTTGTCGACATCGATGGTGATTCGCGTGGAATTGGCGGCCTTGCTAGCATATGCGTGCGATGTGTACAAATCCTTGTATTCCCATTCACCCGTCAAGGTTTCGTTCAGGTAACCAGAATTTTCAGCCCTGTTTAGCTAGATGGCAAATAACATCAGTGCAATGAAAAACGAGGCCCAGAGCGAACTTACTGGATCACCTGCAAAGAACTATGAAGATGTTTATTAGAGGGCGCTAGTGAAAAATCTGAAAGAGAGCACACCTCGCAAAAGATGTCACTGTCCGTTGGATTAGACACCCCTGGCTTGTAGAATTTGATATGCACGTAAGTTTTGTTCCTCTCCACCACTTTGAGAACACGGAATTTAGCCTCAGTCGTGCTGGTCTTCGGTAGGTAACCACCCGGGCCAAAGTAGCCGTCTTGGTAAAAGAAGTATCCTTGAGGGTCTTCACGAAACGAACATCAATCATTGCGTGTCCATGCTACCAACAGAAACTTACCAGGACCGACGTAATTGCCATGCTTGAATTCCCAACCCAGTCTGTCGATTAGAATGCGAAGGGATTTGTCGCCGGATTTGGTCTTAAAAAAGAGTGCCTCCGAAGTTGCCAGGTTTCCGTCTGGATACTTCTCGATGAGTTCAGCTAAAATCCCCATATTGCGTGTCGCTAGGAATGAGGGTCGAAACTGGAATCGCTTTGGGCCGTGGTGTATGTATGCTATAGTCGCCGACCCGTTTTATCCGTCTCGACCACCCACCACATGTCTTACTCGGCACCAAACCGGGACCGGCTCCATTCAAAAGTCCATATCGGCTCACCGATCAGGATTTTGATGATACAGACCCCGAGGGTGTCGCTAAAGTGGGGCCAAGGGTATTGTTTGGATGTACGTTCACGGCAGAAGCCAGCCAGATGGCCCCGGACAGGGTGGCTCCATTGATGATTCAACCTGCTGTGAGTCAGGCCTGTAACTTACTGACTTATATGTTCGGCAGGCTCCTAATGATAATGAAGTAGTGACCAGCTAACCTGGTTGGTTGATCGGATGAGAGAGATCCAAGGGATTGGGTCGGGTCATTCAAAACTTGGGAATAATGGAAGTTTGCGGCATTGAACACTTAAGTGGCGCCTACTGAAAAGTTCCCTGTTGATTGGGGCGAAGAGTACCAAGGCACCATGGTAGAACGTAATAGAACTCCATAAAACAGAGTAGAGTTCTGTCGATGCTAGTGGCGGCGGTGCGCTCCTATTGAGTCCGAGGCCGAGGGTCCTACTACTGGCCTCATCCGGCATTAATCAGATATCGCACATCGGGACAACTAATAAGATAGGGCGGGTGACTCAAAGGACCCTTTCGTTTCGTGTTATTCTCCATGAGAATAGATCATTGATCTTACGCTTGTTTATACTCGTAATTACCTCATTTTCCACAGCGTCGTTGTCGTCGTCTTGGGGCACGAAAAATTCGATAGTGACCATAACAGAACATGTACAATGACGCAAACCGTCAGACGAAAGGGCGAGCAGACGGGGACTTACTCGTACAATCCAACCCTCCTTACACTCGTGGCTCTCATTCGTCAAGTGGGGTCAGATCGGTCCAGTGGATGTCGTCCTATTTGTAATCACCTTCGGAGCTAAAGGGGTTCTTGTCTGGATCCCCCGTTGGCCAGAACATGATATGCATGCATATCAGTGGCCCATAAATCGACTGAACGAGAACCTAAGTTCGAACTGTACCATACTACGAAGATGTCGGACAGCGTCCGTAGGCTTCAAGAATCAGAGACGTAGGAATGCTGTAAGTTGCTGTCGTAGATGATAGCACGATCGTGCTGCCACATTACATACTTTGGTCTTGGAGTGAATTGGGGTCGGCATGCGTGATTGTTCCGTGAAGATCGTCTGTAGTGCAATCCTGTCCTGATTACGCTGAGACGATTGCAGAGGTACTCACTAAATGCAGGACAAGGGATTGCATCGGTCTCCTTGCAATGACATACGGTCTGTTTGTTCGCCGACCCGATTGAGATTGATATTTGAGTGGATTTAGACTCTTTCTCAACAGATGCATTGGAAACTTTGTAGGACACATTCTTCCATTGACCCGAATAATCTTTGTTTAGGAAACCAGATTCGCCAGATTCGTTGGCCTGGACGGCGCATGATTCCAGGTTGCGATAGAACAACAAGATGCGACAAGGAATTATACTAGCTCACGTTATCACTGGCGGAGAACAGTGATAATGATATCAGAAAACAACGGTGTTGCTAGCGAAAAATAGAGAGAACAAATTTAGTTAACTGCGGGAGCCCAGTTTGAAGGAGCTGATAAACAAGTAGCGCTTTTCCCTCTCCTGAACAGTGCGAAGCCGGGCAACGGAATTGATATGCGGCAGATTCTAAGCAGTGTTTTCGAAGAAACCATCACAGTAAGAGAAACTGCCCTGGATGCCTTCGACATACGATACACATCAGATGTCACTCGCGTATCAAATGAGAAAAACTCACGCGTTGCGACGTCGTAACCGTTCGGAGATTCCCATGCAGTCCGCTAACCACAAAACGAAGTGGAGTTTTTCAACGTTCCTGCAAAACATCGCGTCCGCAATTGCTTCGCATGGATACTTTTGTCCCAATTTAGGGGCACCAACACTTACGAAGAAACTACAGCTTACGACGCATATGTCAGGAGACGGCGTGAGCAAGGGCTAGAGACTTACAATTGCAATGATCTCCGTTGCAGTGGCATCTTTGTAGAAAAGAGCGCGATACTTGGACCATTTGATGGACTGCGGACCACCTTGGAGTAATTCAGGATCTTTATAGGCAAGGTGTCCACGAACCACTGTAGCGTTGGTTGGTCTTGATCGTATTTGATAATCGTAGAGACATTCACACAGCGCAGGAACATAAACCAGATTTTCGTCGCACTGCACTGCCGCTTGTTTAGATAATGTGTTGCATGAGACGGTGATTTGTGTAGATTTAGCGGTTTCGGAGGAAACTGTGGGTGGACTTTTGTGATCTGCCTTCATCCACTGACCACTCGAGCGTTTGTTCTTGAGGCCAGACTCGCCAGTTTTATTGTACTACGGGGAACACAATTAGATCCAAAAGAAGCGAGAAAAGTGGGCTCACGATATCAATGGCGAGGTACTTTACGACCATAATATATCAGAGACCTAATTTGTAAAGGAAAATGAAAAAAGCGAACGTGGGCAAATGGATGGTCGTCGTCGCTCGCGCCCGGTGCAAAGAACTCGATATGCGTATAGTGACTACTGGGCTCGTGCCTGAATTGGTTCAGCAAGAATTTGGCTGCGATCGGGCTAGCGTGCACAGACAGGACGATTTCGCGGTCAGTATCGAAATAATCAACTCTGTAATAGAATTTTCCCTTGATGTCTGCACGCGATGCACAATGGTCACTACGCATGTGTCGAACGAGCGGAAACTCGTTAGGTTCGACGAAGAAACCGGTCTTGAATTCCCAGCCTAAGTCGGGAACCTTGATGCAGCAGGATGGGGATTTATCCCCAGTTTGTTCGAAACAACAGTGCCCCCGACTGTTTTTGTTCTGGGTAGCTGTCGCGTATTGAGTCTGGTTCTCCTAAATTTCGAGTAGAGGCCGGGTGCGCGTTGTGGGATAGATATTTGAGCGAATAATAGTTCAATGTGATCCGTTTCAATCGCCCACTTATCGCAACTGGAACGGAAACGAGTGGTGTCTGTATGCAATAACGCATACACCGTTCACATGGGTGGCCTAGGTCCCGAGGGTGTGAGCGGCGGTTCTAATGGATGATCTAAAGTCGTATAGCCTTAATGGATGTGTGATCGCATGAAGCACCAAGAGTCATAAGAAAGGTTCCCATTGACTACTAACCCCGGAGAACTTCCGCACCTTTTGCAACCACTTGAAACAGGTGTTCTGCTACTATGTCGTGGAGCTAAGTCGAGGTAAATTTTGATAGAACTTTACGCTGTCTTTGGGGGGGGGGGGGGGCAATGCAGAATCTACACGAGGCTGGTGGGAGCCGGGGGGGGAGAATGA
>JBBPJT010001127.1:0-11130 GCA_038088895.1 Xerocomus potaroensis | reverse complement strand
CTGTGGGGGAGACTAGAAGATGGATGTCCGTTTGCGACTTCATGAAGGCTTTACTTCCGGAGTCACCATATGAAGTACTTAGAACTTCTCTCCCGCCACGTTATGACAAGAACGGGCCCAGGTCATCCAGGTCATTCGAGGAGACGTTTAAGGACTACGGGATGTGGTTCAACCACCTGATCAAGATCCAGGACTATGCTTCGATCCATGTGGACTTTCTGTGGAGATTCATCGCGCGAGGGGCGATGATTATGTGCCATGACAATCAAGCTGGAGTGGACATCGTTTTGCCTGTGTGTGTGAAGGATGAGAGTCTTTCTCCCGACAGGGTGACTGCGATTCTAATCCAGGTCAAGAATGCCGAAAATTTCCAGTGTCAGATCGATGGGAGGGTATTCAGTGGGATGGAGTCGATCTCAAAGAGTATGTTCGGTGGGCGTAAGGTTGGGCCTGTGATCCGAATGGTTTTCGCACTAGCCTCCGAAAAAGCTGGCGTACTCTTCCGCGAGAGACCCAGTCGCAAGAGCGATCGCATAAATGACACTGAGGTCGACGACTCTTTCGTTTCGTGGGATATCTGGTGTGCGGGACTGTCGTCGTTCAAGAACATTGGCGATGACTTGGACCCTTACCAAGTTCTGTTGGATCGCTCACTTCAACCTCATGACGCATTCAGGTTAAATAAAAGAGTTAGCTGATGTGAAATTCATGAAGAAGACGAAGAAACTGAAGGAACTCCAGAGACGGAGAATGGCGGCGATGACCCTGTCTCATGAAGGTCATCACCCGAATTACGTGAAGTTAGTCTCTGCTGGTCAAGATTAGTGTATTTGCCATTTCAAGCTGATTGTAAACCCAAACCTACCACAATCAATCTATTGGTTTCTTTGACTCTTTGCCCTGTAGTCAGCTTGGACAACTACACTTCACCAGATTCACAATACAAGTCCTCTAGCTCAGAGGGCATAGATACCTTTAGTTCAAAGGCCTATAATCCAAATTCCCTTCAAGGGCTATGCTTGTCTCTATCCAGGCCAAGTGTAACAGTTTCCTCTTCACCACTTTCACCACTGTCCTTCTTTTCTTTGGCTTCCACTTTCCATACTTCCTTTTTCTTGATTTGTTTCTTTTGGCTGGGATAGTCCTTTGACATATGGTCTTGTAAATGACAGTTGAAACAAAGGCCTCATTGCTTATGTTTTGCAACTTGTTTGATGATTAGCTTATCCACATTCATGGTATTTAAGTCATATGGAGTAGATGAAGAAGAAGTATTGCATTAGTAGAGAAGAGTATATGGGGTGATGGAAGATCTGGAGTGGAGTTTCTTGATTCTATTGGCAAGATCCCACTGGGTCTTGAAGTGAGTGGCTTTTGCATACCATTCAGTAATCTTGGTTGGAATAGTATCCATAGATTGGATCCATTGCATCAGAGGGGGAAGAAATTCCAGCAGCAAAGTATGAAATTAGCACTGTGGAGTCTGAGGTTTTATTTAATTCAGCCTGGACAGCCTTCATCTTGATCTGGTTGATATAACTAGTCAAGTTTTCATTCTTGTATATGTAATAGGTGGTAAGCTATCCTAGCACTTGATGCTTGACATCTGAATGTTCAAAATCTTGTTTGAACATGGTGATGAAATCTGTAAACAACCCAAAGGTCTGGGCATCTAATGCCTTGTTCTAAGTGTAGTAGTTAGGCAGATGAGAGTACCAGGTGCAGATCTGATTGTAAGGTGGTTATGATGGGAGTTGGGAAAAACTCCATTTTTATGTCTACATACATCCTTTTATAGTCTGGGTATGCCTGAGACTTTACATATGTATAGTAGAACATGAAATATAAACAAAAATATAATAAAAGGGATGAGAGGAAGTAAACATATGGTCTGAAGTAAAAGGAGTGAGTTAATTGGATAAGACTAAAAGTATAGAAAGTGAATACATGAAGGAGAAGCTTACTAAAAGGTTTTGCAGGACATGGGATGCAGAATCAGACAATACTTAAGATCTTGAATCCCAGAACATACCAACTGGAAGCTTCAGTCAATTAGATTGATGATCTGATAGTTTCAGGTGTGAGCATAAGTAGGAGATGTGGATCTCATGGGATGAATGAAGGATCAGGTGAAGTTGTATGGCACATATAGTGATCAGGACTGATGAGTTAGATGCTATACAGTCATAGGAAGCAATGCTCTCCTACAACATTGGATGTGATGAGTTGTTAAACAGACTGTATCCTGAACAGTGCTTTTGACATTGAACCAACTCAACCATCATTGAATCACATAAAGACAAAGACCAAGATACTCGAGGGAAGACAGTGAAGATAATAAACAGGGTATACAGTAATATCTGACAATATGCTCTCAGAACAAATCTGTTGTGAATCTGTCGCTTGCAGAAGATCCCCACTATCGTTCCTGTGCACATGATTCCATTTCGGTTGAGAGTGTATCAACATATGAGTTATGAGTTCTTAGCCGAGTTGTACCTACCAAATATAGGTTTAAGCATCTGTGTAAGGTTAATTCAAATGGCTTAACAAGGGTGTGTAGCGCAGTGGTAGCGCATATGCTTTGCAGTACATCCCGTATCAAGAGAATTTGTATAAGGTCTAGGATTCAATCCCCTGAATATCCAAAGTTTTTGCTCGGCTGGCCTTGGTGGTGTCCTCTTGGATGTTGGGCTACTTTTCATTATATTACAGCGGATTACAAAACAATGTGGAAAATGCACTTCAGAATTTGTAAGGCTATGTAAGGACCCTGTATGCATCTAAGTGAGAGCACAACTAAGCGAAAGCTTATTCTGTGTGTTGCACCATATCGTTGCCCTTTTCTACTCATCCTGAGGAGAAGAAACACACCTTCACCATTGCTCTTACAGTCTACTCAGCCCTGAAGAAAAGGGGCAAAGGCAAAGATAGTACCACCATCAAGGAAGAGAAGACTGTCAAGATGAAAGAACTCCTTATTGCACTTTCTGCTCACAATTACATTTTTTTTCTACAGAGCATTCTAGACAAGCATGGCTACAATGATTTCAAGGTCTCTGAGAAGAGGCAGTTCCCATTCAAGTTTGTGCCCTCCAAGGCAAAAAGGTAAGACTTACTTTACTCGAAGTTGGGTTTCTAAATCTATTATATATTCTAGTCAAAGTGTAAACAATGCAATGGACGTCGATAACGAAGTGGACTACCAAGAGATGGTGAAGAAAATCACAGGGTCAACACCCAGCACTATCAAGATTTTTGTCAACATGAAAGACATTGAAAAGCTTTGTAGTAACAATTCCAAAGATTCTAGTGATGCTTCCGATGTGGACTGCGATGTCAGAAAGGTATAAATGGTTTGTTTTCCTTATGTTCTAGAACTTATTACATATAGAAATACATGCCTGGTACCTCCGACCTAGATATCCAACTTGCACAATGGCGGATCAAGCTTCAAAAGCTTTACAAGAACAAGAATGATGAGGGTTTTACATATATTGGGCCAATGGGAGCAGTTCCATTAATGCCTGCAATGATTTTGGACTGGTGTCATGCTCTCGTATGTTTTTTTTTTGTGGTTCAAATATGCTTTGACAAGCATTTAGGAGGAAGGGCAGGCTACTTTGAAGATTCCACCTAATATCGAGTCGTTCAACATGGTGAACAAGGTGCTGTTTTTGCATCCTGCCTGAAAAGCAAGCGCACAACCCCCAGCCTCACCAGGTGTCAACATCAACTCTCTTATCTCTGTCGTCTTGCTTCAATCGCTTACAAATTCAGGTCTTACTTTTCCATTGCCTGGATTGGCCACACCTCATGCCATGTCCATCACCCATTCATCACCTATCTGCACACCTCCAAAAAGGCAAAGTCCACCACTCATCCTCTCACTGTTACGATGTGAGCCAATAACTTCAAATGGCAAACATGAAGAGGGCGACAACAAGATAGCTATAAGCAAAGGTGGTGATAACTGCTAGGAAAGCAAATATGATTACTAGGGCAACACCTAGTATGATCGTAATGATGATAGTTGCAAGAATAATGAGGAATCCTTCAAGAGATGATATCAGGATGAAAGGGAAACAATTGATGAATAATCCTCAAGGCTCAGCGGCAGGATGAGGAGAAAGCCACAAGGAGTTACTAGCCCACAACTAGGTTACGTAACGGTGAGATTAAGCTTAAGATATCAACAGAGAGTGCTGTACTACTTATACTACAAGCAATGGTGCACAGACCATGCTGACTAAGCACTATGTATGGTAAACCCTCAACCCTGGTACAAGGGTTGACCTAACTAGGAAATGCCTATAACTCTGGGCTTCTACACAAGGTAAGCTTAGTAATGGAAACGGCCATAAGGCAGAAGAGAAAAAGGCCTCATGGCAAGCACATGTACATGCTTGGTAATACACACAACTTAAGGCTAAAGGCAAGTGTAATAAGCCAGGAAGAACAAGGGAAGATAAGCACATCTAATCAATATAGCGGATCATAGAAAGGGGAATCTGTAGTTGTTCAACAAATATCGTAGGTTTTCCTAAGACGTCAGAAAACTGTAACACTCACCAACTCAATTGTCACAGTTCTTGGCCCATGACAAAACCAACCTTGGCGTTCAAAACGCCAGAATATACAAACGGCAACTTGATTTGCAAGACATAGGGCCAGATATCCTGGCTGATATCAATGATAAAGTGCTGTCAGAGATCGGGATCTCAGCTGGTGATATTATTCAACTCAAGAAAGGAAGCTTCACATGGTGGAATAGCTCGGATGTAAAGCACAAACGCAGCAACACCGTGACATCCGCTGGGTCTGACTCACAATTGCCAAAGAAGGTTGCTTATGAAAAGCAGTACCATGATAGCGATGGCTGTCGTTTCACTGCCCTGCCGATGAGAGCGCCTGGGGAGGGACCAGCAAATGGAAGTGATATAGACCCATCAGTGCAAGATAATGAAACTAGGCCATTCGACTTTAGTGATTTGAGATTCGACAGACATTCAAACATGCTAGAGCCCCCTATGGAAAAAGACTATGACTTATACTACCATTGTGAAGTGCAGAGACAGTGGCTGCCCGTCTCTGACGGATATTTTGTCGATGAGAATGCCAAGTGGCTACTATAGTTACTCATTACATTTTACCTACATTGTATGCAAATCATTGGTATTCATCACTGCCGTGATCATACTTGTGCGCCATATCATATTTGTTATGAATATACTCAATAGGACCCAGAGTTCTTAGACTACATGTAATACAATTGGACTACATGTGATACAACAAAAAAAAACATGGATAATGTCTATGCTATATACCCCGATGACCTAAAAAAACTTGCTGCTTTCTCCAGAGTGATATCTTGACAGGCATGAATAATCACCATCTGAGATAAGTCACCTGAGTGATGACGCAGGTATGATTTGATGGACGAAAATGCTTGCTCAATCAGATTGTAATCAGGGGAATATGGAGGCAGGTAGAGAAGTTTACATACTAGAAAAGTGTCAGTAAGAAGTTGTTAAATCAAGTCTAACATACAGTGCATATCTTCAATGAGCTCACAGACCCGCTCACTCTGATGGATATGGCAATTGTCCATGATAATTACACTGCACAGGCCCAGATATGGGTTGGTAAATGGCATCTATATCAAATGTAGATTAGAGGTAGTAATAAAAAAAAAATTACGCACCACATGTTCCCCCAAAAATTGTACGAATTGCTCACCATCAATTGGGCCCTCAACTATGTTGTATGCAATGATCCCATCGAGTATGATTGCAGGAAGAATTGAGTACCGCACACCACAGATGAATGGACGCCTTGCATGGCAGTGCTGCCCCTGTAATGACCAGCCCTGCAGATGGGTAGACATATGTGTGTCTTTGGTGGCCTTATCAATAAATACGAGCATGTTCAGGTCAGGTACTTCAGCAGTGATATGATTCATGTAAATTGCATGTACTTCTTTATTACGTTCAGCAGCAGAGGCAGAAATTGTTTTGTGCATGAACTGAAGGTGTCGAATGGTGCGAAGGATGGTTGGGATTGTCATATACTTGTGATGCTTGATGTAGAGTTCATGCTGGACCTCATCAAGATAAATAGTGGGGCGGTGTTGAACTACGGACTGGATAAAATGTGTATCTGCCAAGTTGAGAATTCGGCAGTGACCAATAAAACGAGAGTAAGTGAAGGGATTGTATATGACACCATGGTCTGCATAGTGCCTAAGAGTTGCATATACGAGTGATTTTTTGACACCTAGAATGGTACAGATTTTCTTGACAGCATAGCCCTGGTTGTAGAGGGCTGGAATATGAGCTTTGAGATCTGTGGACAGTTGGCGGGGCATGGTGGGTTCAAATGGACCAACCAAGCATTTTTTTTCCCACACACGCCCTCACTCAGATGCGTGCGGGGTCCTTACACAGCCTCACAAATTCTGAAGTGCGTTTTCCGCATCGTTTTGTAATCCGCTGTAAGCCACCTCCCGCTCAAGTATTACTCATAAAAAAAAACTCGGTTTATGGAGACTACAAATACACTAATTTCACGTAATTCGGGTGGTGACTGTCATGAGACGAGGCCATTGCAAACATTCTCCGTCCCTGGAGTCCCATTAATTCCCTTGTTTCTGCGTGCACCCTATCTGACTCCTAACTCGAATGCGCCATGAAACCGAGACGAGCGTTCCAACAGCGCTTGATATGGGGTCAAGCCATCACCGACGTTCTTGAACGACGACAGTCCTGCACACCAGATATCCCACGAAGTGAGACTGCTTCCGTGATGGCCTTTGTGAATGCATCTCTTGGGGAAGAGCATGCCGGCTTCTTCAGAGGCCAGTGCGAAGACCATCCGAATCACAGGTCGGATCGCACGCCCACCGAAGATATTCTTTGAGATCAAGTCCATTTCATCGAATACCTTTCGATCGATCTGACACTTGAAATTTTTTGCATTCTTGACCCGGATCAGAATCGCAGTCACCGTGTCAGGTGAAAGATTTGCATCTTTCACACACACAGGCAAAACGATGTCCACTCCAACCTGACCATCATGGCACACAATCATTGCGCCTCGCGTGATGAATCTCCATAGAAAGTCCGCATGGATCGAAGCATAGTCCTCGACCCTGATCAGGTGGTTGAACCACATCCCGTAGTCCTTGAACGTCTCCTCGAACGACCTGGCCTCTTCTTCCCCATAACGTGTCGAGAGAGAAGTTTTAAGTTTCCCATATGATGACTGCGGGAGTAAAGCCTCCATGAAATCGCAAACGGACATCCATCTAGTCTCCTTCGTGACCGTATCCCGCGCTTCCATGACGATCAGTGCGGCGATGAGCTCTCCGCGCCGTCCAACGTTGATGCAGTCCAGGCCCGGATGATTTGCTAGATGGTAGGCTGGTTTCGCTTTCTCCATGAGATGTGACGCTACCTCAGCTAGGAGGGGTTCGGACCCGGCAATCGTGACAAAGTTTTGAAACCCTACTGCTGCACTGAGACACAACAGCATGTGCCGCTCGAGCTGTTGAAAAGCAACTTTGCAAGAGATTGCGTCCCCATAAAACTCTAGACCAAACCGCACCGAGAGACACGCAAGAGCCCCGGCATCATCGTTCTCGTCGAGGTAAGACTTTCCATCCAGAAGTTTTTGTGTGACAAAGTCCAAGAATTCAGCTTCATTGCCCTTGCCCAATGTCTTGTAGTAGATGGCAAACCTGTTAAAAGCGAGAGGGATGTTTTCATGGAACCATGTGAAATAGACGCACAATGGTCGCCCGAGGGAAGCCATCCATTCCATTTCCACCACGCGTTGGAGTGGGACAGTATTTTCCTTTGCGGGATATGCAAAGTCGTCAAAACTGATCTCGGTGATCGGAACCAACAGGCGGGCATTATGCCTTAAATCTCGACTCGAAGGATCTGAACGTATCTCTCGTGAAGTTCGATTAGAGCTTCCCTCTGTGGACAGAAACAAAGAGAATACGGGAAGGTCGCAGATCGCACCTAAAACCTGTTGTAATTCTGAGAACATCAGCCAGGGATAGCCTCCTGGATTGTCCGTGAGAATGTGCGATTCGTCAAAGGCGAGGATGACAAGGGGCCGCCGTGGCCCCTGCATGGAGAACAACACCCCGTGAGGGTCAATTGATCGACACAAATTCTTCGCCGCGTCGTGAAGTCGAGGGCTTGTGGTGTTTGATGAAAGCTTGAAATATGTGTTAATCAACAAGAAAAAAAAGACTCGAAAGCTCACCTCGTTAGCAAGCTTGATCACCTCTTGGTAAAACTCTTTCCGATATGCGCCAGGACTGCTGTATGTTTGACCGCTTGTCATGAGGCCATGGAACTTCTTTGCCAGTGATTCTTGGCGACGTTGGACAAGTTCCCTCTGATCGGAAGAACTGCTTGCCATCGTCTGTTGGAATATATGATTCTTAATATTCTCCACGTCTGAGTCAATGGAATTCAAGCGGTTGAGAAGGACGGTTAGAAGCGAGCATATTATTCCCGTCAACTTATTTTCTGGATTGCTTTTGTTTCTGATCGAAGAAAACCAATCACGAAGTTCAACGTCAGGTGGAGGGAATCCTGATAGATTTCGTTATACATATCGAAACGAAAGTATGAGGAATGTCAAACCTTGTGTTCCGTATTTTCGCAGGCACATTGGGACAGTGATAATTTTCAACGCTACCTCATCAACCATCCGAGACTTTCCTGTTCCAGAGGAGTTTATGATGCTCGTCTGTCTCGGATAAAGGGAATAGCGTGTGTCAAGCAAGTCGCTGATTGTGGCTAACAGCAGGTCCGACGCTTCGCCTTGAAAAGGGACCGCCCAGCCCTTTAGGGAGGCTGTGATGGAAGACAATCAGCAGGATGCGTTGTAGTCGTTTATGGCAGACCTTCTTCCAAAGTCTTGGAGACGACAATGACCTCTTTGAAGAACACCTCTGCGAGCGAAATCATGATCAGAGCGCATGATGTCAAAAGATGGGACATACCGTTCTCGAACAGACTCGCCCATGAATCCCTCGTTGCTATATCTCTCAACGAGTCGATGAACTGCTTTTCACCCGTTTTCTTCAAGTTTTCGTAGAATTGTTCCCGGGTAGCAAGTCTTGGGCGCAGGTTTGGATCAGTTTCGAGGGCTTCGAAAACTGTCAACCAGATGAGGCCTAGCTTTTTTCGGATGGTGGTATCGCTGGCATCTTTATGACGTGTACCAAATGAATCCAGTTCGTCGTATGCATCTTGAAGAGCTTCATCTGAAATTGTGGCTTTTGTCGAGGCGGCCACTCCAGAGGGCTCGTCAACGTCCGTCCTGGGGGGCTCGTCGACATCCATCCTAGATGATGGGTCGTCCATTGAGGAGGAGCGAGAACGGGGGTGATTGATGACGACTCCGAATTTAAGCTCGGGTAATGAATCCAAAAGAGCCCCATTGTGCCGACCCCCGGAAGCGTGCTCATTCCCCAGGCATCGCCGGGTCCCCCACACCGCAACCCATCGGGCTCGCCAACCCCCTCGATAGCGCCTCAGATGGGCAGCTGATACCCTAAATGGTCTCAGAAGGGCGAGCAGTAGCAGTAACCCCCTGACGAGAGCTCGAAAGCGTCTATACCCAATCTGTACCTTATTTGCCCATCCCCGTACTGTGCATAGCCCGAGGACACTCGCTCGTAAATGAACATGAGACCTAACTAAGGTACAGTTTTCGCGTTTAGGACAACATTTAAGCCCGACTTAGATTGTCAGACCTGTGTTGTACATAATAAAACTTTTCATTTTACTACAGGACAATGTAGAGAGTCCCATGAGAAAGTCGGCCCGGCCCGGTGTCCTTGGTGTGTTTGTCTGTAGCATCACTCACTGAGCTGCAACATCGGAGAGCGATAGTACCAATGACTGATAAGCAAGCGATAAATGTGGACAGTCACCCAACGCGTGTGCACCTGTCAGTGAAGCCTCTATGGGGAGAAACAGTCATGGACGAGTCTTGATTCCTTTCTAGGACTGAAGTACCAACACCCAGGGCTTCATTGTCTTCCTCATGCACTACGAGTTCTTGGCCCATTCCAAGCTGCTGCAGTCCATCGTGACCTACCGATTAGTAGTGTCGAAAAATTCACCCTTTTTCTCTAACCCGTCAAACATTCGTACTTCTTGCTTCTGTGGTGTCTGCACTTGCTGTACTGGAAGTCCGCTAGTACACATGTCTCCATATAGTTGTGAAGAAAGTAACAGAATTGTGAGTGCCATTACCATTCACCCCCAGGCGGCACTGATGAGTTCTGATTGATGTTCCATTTCACTCTAGGAAACGCCACCAAGACATCTTTACTTCCTTGACAACTTACCTCGAACCACTTACATGGTCGTCGAGCAGCGCATCGGTCGGATGATCGTACGTTGTTAGACATGCCCATGGGTCCGCATGGGCCATAGCTCGATGTAAACCATTCCAGCTTTCGATGTAGCATAAATCATTCGCCTGCATTGGTGCGAGTAATACCAGGGGGCCCTATAAGCCGCATTCTGACAAGGGTTGATTGTAATTCCATAGAATCCTAGTAAACAGCACGAGGACCGACCGCTTGCGCGGCGGGATGCCATACAGGAGTACCTGCCACAAATTCTTGCGCATTCGATGTCATCAACAACCCCACTGCCGCCCAGATCAGACAAATTCGACACGGAAGGGCATGGCCCGAGACGCACCGATCAAACCAAACAAGCCCAGCACGCTTCCGAATACCTCTACAACCAGGACTTTGACAAACAACGTGGGATCGGCAGCGTCTGCGAGTGCTGCTGTGCTCCCTGCGATGCCGACACAGAGACCGCAAAACAGATTACACACACCGACGGTCAAGCCACCGAAAAAGAGGGCAAAGCCTAGGTAGATCAGAGGTGTTATCACTGTGCCAAGCGATGGGGGCGCTCCTTACCGGTGTAGTAGTTGTCCCGCGTGTACAGGTCTGCCTCAGGTACAGCTTGTAGCTTCGCAGAATAGACAATCCCGAGAATCTGCAGTGCATTCGAGGGACGCTCAGGAGCGACGGCAGATCATGTAAACGCACATACCACACCATAGATGGCAACGACT
>JBBPJT010001126.1:0-11161 GCA_038088895.1 Xerocomus potaroensis | reverse complement strand
ATCAACCGGGTCTACAGTGAGAGGCGGTAGTGGGTAGGAAGATACTGTAGTGATGCGGACCGGCAGCTCTTGTTGTCATAGGTAGGCGAACCAGGAGGACGGATGCATTGCGACTAGAAAGAGTCGCACGATGGGACCTATAATATCAAAGGGGAGAGAATTGACTACGTAACCAAACCCCAGTCGATATAATAAATCTAATATCTGGGTTCGAGCTCGCCCCAGACAAGTGATGCTTTGTGTGGCTAGGAGGGGAGGTCGGTCGGTAGGGAAGGAGGAGTTGAGAACAAGACGTAAGGTGGCAAGGGTATGATAAACGATGCAAGCCTCTTCGACGGCTTGATCCATGACTTCTGATTCCATTGCTCGGGCAAACAAAGGAGCATCTTGCAGGATGGTGGAGAAAACAAGTTGGCGGGCGATGTCAGGAAGAAAGTTGACTCGGATGGGGAAGACGGAAGGGATCAAATGTCCGGATGTGATGGGGCGAGGGGAGGAGGAGTTTCGCATAGCTGGCATGATGATGAGAGAGAGAAGTGAAGAGTGTTAGAGGGACCGTTCTCGTTTATATGCTGTGAGAAGGGTCCGTGCATGACCTAAGTTCCGTTCCAGTTCCCAAGTATTTTCGGACCAGGGGTAGCCCTTCCATTTGATAAGGAACTGCCTCCGTTGTCTTGTTCCTTTGTGTTGCAGGATCTGTTCTACTTCCCACTCCTCACCACCGCCGATGTCCAAAGGAGGAGGGCGTAGGGGAGTTTTTCCAAACTCCGCTGTTTCCCGATACGGGGATAAGAGGGAAGCGTGAAACACATCATGAATCTTCCATTGAGGGGGCAGATGTAATTGATATGCCACAGGAGACAGAACCTTAGTGATTTCAAACGGTCCTTCTCGTAGGGGATTTAATTTCCGCCAGGGAGAACTTCGTTTCAAATTCTTCACTTCTAGCCACACCTTATCGCCAATCTTCCACGGGCAGAACTTGCTCCGCAGTCGTTCCTTCATAATCTGTTGTGCCAGTTGATGGGCAAACATTGCCTCGTTTCGTGCCTTGTCTAAAGTCGTAAGGCGTTCCGTCAAGGAAGGAAGGAAAGTTTTGCCGAGAGGTGGATAGGCACGCGGTTCATATCCAAGGATCAGTGAAAACGGAGAACATTTGGTAACCGAATGAACCGAGGAGTTGTGAACAAATTGCGCCATAGGAAGTAAGTCGACCCAAGTTTCGGGATGGTCCTGACAAAAGAGGTGGAGATAGGTCTCAATTTCTTGGTTTACTCGTTCGGATTCGCCGTTGGTCTGAGGGTGATACGCTGAGGAGAGAGCAACGTCGTATTGTAAGAGTTGTGCTAGTTCACGAGCAAATGTCAAAGCGAATTGGGGACCCCGATCCGAGATCAATTTATCATGAAGGCCTACATGCAGGAAAATACGAGAGAAGAAGAGGTGTGTGACTCCCGCCGCATCGATGGTTTTAGCACAAGGAAGAAGAAAGACCCCCTTACTAAGGCCATGGTCGACCACGACCAGAATAGAATCAAAACCGGAGGAAAGGGGAAAACCGGAGACGAGGTCAACGGATAGCTGTTGGAAGGGATGGGAGGAGGAGGAGGAGAGAGGGGAGAGCAGGGGAATGGTGGGATGCGTGTTAACCTTGCTCAACTGACAAAGTGGACACCCGAGGATGAAGCGACGGACGTAGGTGGACAAACCAGGCCACCAATAATCCCGCTGCAAAAGAGAGATAGTGCGGAAGATGCCCCCATGACCGCCGGAAGGAGCAGAGTGAATAGAGGAGACCAGGGCATGATGAGATGACAGAGGAACATAGAGGCGGTGCTTGTAGTAAAGGCAATCGTCGCTAAAGGACCAATCGGAAAGGGAAGAGCAGGAAAAGAGAGGAAGACCCCGACGGAGAAGATCGCAAGCAGAGGTAACGAGAGGATCCGATGAGGAGGCGGACGCGATGGACTGTGCGAGCGAGAGCGAAATGCGAGCAAGGAAGAGGTCGACGGGGAGGAGGGTGATGTTGCTGTTATCGCCGGCAGTATCGACGATGGTGGACCGGGAGAGGGTGTCCGCAGGTCCCATGGCTGTACCCGGTCGAACGGAAAAATGGAGATCAAAGTCCTGCAGGAAAAGCATCCAGCGGGCTTGTCGATGGGATAGTCATTGAGGTTGGCGGAAGAAGGACAGGTTCTTGTGGTCCATTATGACGGTAACAGGGTGACCCGTTCCAAGAAGATAATGATGCCACTCAGTAAGCGTGTGGATGACGGCCAGAAGTTCCCGATCGTAGATGTCGTAGTTGTGTTCCGGGGGAGAGAGCATTTTGGATAAGTAGCCACAAGGATGTAAGTTCCCGTTGACATCTGTTTGCATGAGAACTCCCCCGGTTGCCACAAGCGATGCGTCAGTCATGATGGTAAAGGGACGAGTGAGATCAGGAAGAGCGAGAACCGGGGCAGAGAGGAAAATTCGTTTTAATTTATTAAACGCCTGTTCGCATTCCGGTAGCCAAATCCAGGGCTGATCTTTTCGTGTAAGATGATGAAGAGGAGCGGCCAGTTGGGAAAAGCTGGGTATAAACTGACGATAAAAATTACAGAACCCAAGGAAGGAACGAACTCCTTTGACTGATTGAGGGGGAGCCCACTGTTGAATGGTGGATAGCTTGGTGGGATCCATAGTGACGCGATTGTGTGCAATAACCATTCTGAGATATTCTATCTCGGCAGCGTCGAATGTGCATTTTTCCAACTTTAAGTAAAGGGAATGTTGTCAGAGTCGAGAAAGGACAAGACGGGTATGGTGATGATGGGTTGCTAAGTCGGAGGAGTGGATGAGGATGTCATCCATATAAATAATCACCCATCCTTCCGCCAAGTAATCGCGAAATAGGTGGTTCATCATAGCCTGGAATGTGGCAGGGGAATTGCACAGACCAAAGAACATAACTGTAGGTTCAAATAGCCCAAAGGGAGTGATGAAGGCCGCTTTCCATCAGTCGGCCGGCTTAATAAGGACGTTGTTATATCCCCATCACACATCAAATTTGGTAAACACTTTGGACCCTTTGAGTCGATCCATAAGAGTTGAAATTAGCGGGAGAGGGTAGGCGTTCTTTATAGTGTGTTCGTTCAAGTAGCGATAGTCCTGGCATGGGCGAAGGTCGCCTGTCTTCTTTTGTACAAAGAAGAATGGCGAAGCTTGAGGAGATTTTGACGGGACGATTCGTCCTGCGGCAAGGTTTTCGTCGAGGAACTTTCGACATGCGTCATGTTCCTGTGGAGTTAAATGATATATTTTCCCTACTCGAGGAATGAAATGAGGTTTCAAAGTAATTGCATGATCAAAAGGACAGGATGGGGGGAGCTGTCCTATTTTCGGTTGCCCGAAAACGTCGGCGAAGGTTGAGAATTCCTGCGGGAGGGTTCGCTCTTCTCGTTCTTGTTTCTGAGCGAGTTCCGTAGCAATGGTTGTTCATCGTACTTGTTCTGCTGGACGATAGCGCTTCTTCCAGAGAGCTGCAATCTTATTATCTACATTGGTGGAAAGATATCGGGTGGCGTAGTTTTCCTGGTGGCATGTTGTGAATATCGTTTGTTTCGGGAGAGGAAGATCTACGGTCCCAGTTTGCCAATTGATGGTAGGGTTCGTGGTCCGTAGCCAGGGCATCCCTAGAATGAGTTGGTCGTTGCCAAGTGCCAATACTAGAAAGGTTAAGGGTTTTACCCAGCGGCCAATTTTCGCTGCTATATTGACGCAATGGGTTATTTTTTTGGTCTTATTCCACATCCCATCCACATTATGAGCTATTCGTGGGACGGCCAATTTCGTGAGTGGGAGATGATTTCGTTCGACAAACTGTTCGTCGATGAAATTTCCCGTTGCTCTGCTATCAATCAAAGCAAGGGTGTAACTGGGGAGGATGAGCCGAACAAACGAAGGGGAAGGCACATAGATGTTGATTCTTGTCGTTCGTTATGTACAGCGGCTACTATCTCAACGGGGAGAGAAGCGGTTGACTTCACCTTCTCCCACTTTAAAAATCCTTTCCTTTCATCTTTGCCAGTTCTATCCTGGCCACTTCCTCAGTTTCCGTATTGTCGTCATAGCAAGCTTCCAGAACGTTATGAATTTGGTCCGCGGTGGTCCCTTTTTCAACCAAACGAGAAATGAAGAGATCCAGTTTCGTTGGTTCCGACCCAGCTGTTTGCTGTTTGGTCTGGATGGCACAAATAGGTGTAGGTCGAGGGATACGGGATGGTCCGGGACCGTTTTCTTGCTGGGGGAATGAACGAGGCGTTCGAGTAGCTGTTCCGGTTGCTTGTACCCGAGCTCGTTTATCAGGATGGTTACTTGCGCGACAACCGATCCTGTGACAAATAAAACAGTGGTTCTCACGCAAGTGTTTGGCACGATTGGTTGGTGATAGGAAAACGGCATCTACATCCATGGCATTCGGGTCACGTCGATGTTGTCCCGTGCCGAGACTTAATGATCCTCCTGTGCAAATCACACGAATCCGTTGTTGTTGCGCATGGAATCGAGAGGCGGCGGAAACCCATTCATCAAGGGTTTCGGGGATTGCAGCCATTGATAAGATCATTTGGCTGAGTTGGGGGTCTAATCCTGCCACGAAAGAATTGATAAGAGTGAACTGATCGATGATACCACTTCGCGCGGCATGAAGTTGAAAATCTGCAACGAAATTTTGGAACCCTTCTGCGTGGTCACGGGTATTCTGCTTTAACGATAGAAGCTTTCAACGCGCTTCCTCCTTGAAGTTGAATGGGTAAAACATTTTATCAAAGTCTTTCATCATCAACTCATACGTCTTTTTGTCGTCAGGAATGGTTTCATCATTGAGACGGTGGTACCATTTTTCAGCGAACGGGATCCCTCGTCCCTTCGTTAGTTTGCTGAGCGTTACCAAGATTTTAGGACCGTCGAAAATGTAATGGGCAGGATTCAACTTGAAATAAGCTGCCATAGCCTGTCCCCAATGGACGGTGTCTTTCGTTTCTCCAAAGAAAGCTTCGGGTAGACCCGCTTTAGATTCTGGGGGAATTGGGCCGGGAACGAAGGCTGGCGTGGGGTCAACGGGATCGTTCTGCTGTTGATTCATATCTGCAAGAGTCGCTTCAGGGGGAGGAGAGTGCGTGGGAGGGGAAAGAACGTTCTGATAGAGGTTACTGTCCTCGCTCTCGGAGGTGGTGGAATGGGTAGGGGAAGGGGGTGGGAAATATCGGGGTGGAATGGTTGGAGCGTTGATAGCCCTCAACTAGTGAGAAGCTAGTTCTTTTGTTACGCTGAACGTAGTTGGGAGTGAAGCGACGTTTATGAGAGACGATAGGGAATTCCTAGTCAGCTTCGGGTTGACCTTAGGAATGACTCAGAAACTAGGGAACTACGTATAATTGCGTAGAACTAGCTTGGGCTACTAATACATGGCATTACGTACTTATACGAATCCCAACGGCGAACGGACCAAGCTGTGTTGAAGCTAAATAGGGAATCATTGGGGTAGGGTCAAGGGTTGTATGTGGGAAGGATGGGGACACGAGGCGGTCAATGAATGACTAAGCCTAGAAGGGGAAGAACGTCCAACAGAATAGAAGAAACAAACAGAAGCGTTAACGAAGGCGAAAAAGGAAATGTACACATGGGTAGGACAAGAGAAAAATACAAGCGATCGCATAACCGTAACAGAGGCTGTGGTATGACTCAGGAAGTCTTCTTCGGCCCCTATGGGCTATTCTTACTTCTTGACTCCTGATGACTCAGTCGTTAAGCTTATCAGCCAATAGCGTTTATCACGCGGCTGCGCATTACTCAGCCTATTTGCAAATACATGCTGCACATTACAAAGCCTGGAGCTCTCGTCCAATAGCAGTATTAACTCATGCTGCGGATTGGTAAGGACCAATGCCTTAGCCAACAGCATTAGTCGCTCGCTGCTGTGCATGACTCAGCATGACTCACCTCATTTCAAATAACGCTCATTAGCCAATGGCGTAACTCGCTCTTATCTTTCGCTTATTCATGTACCTGTATAATAATAGTGTAGCCAATAGCGTAATATTCTCTTGTTGATTCAAACCTTGTATTAATGTAGCACTGCTTGGTCTGTGCGTAGATACTTGGAATATAAATACCCGAAGGTCTGAGCGACCAAGACTCCCCAGTCTTGTTCACTTTGAACCTTAAGGGTCTTTGACCTGGTTATACAAGGTGTGACTCCGTCCTCAGCTTAATCTCTGACTGTTGGACGACCTGCAGGCTTAACTACACCCTGCCGGTACTTATTCTTTTTTCGCCTCTAGCTTAACTCTCGTCTAGCAGGCATTACCTTGGGCTTAACAATCGCCCCAAGGTTTCGGTATAACTCACATTCATTTCTTCGCCCGTATACGACGGACTCATTCATTTATGCCCACTACAGGACTCTCGTTACTAACGTGTGGTTATATTTTAGGTTCCACTCGTTGCACTTTAGTGCTGCTAAGTTTTACTTCGTTTCAGGAAGTATTAAAGTTTCACTTCGTTTCAGTATCTGAAGAGGAAGTTTCCTAGATTGACCAAGATGAATAATTAAGGGGAATCAAGTAATGAATGGAGAGCGTTCGATGAGTTCTCCATATCCCTTAATGAGACTATACGAGAAGTCTACAGTCGGTCAGTGGTACCTACAAGGGAAACACCAGTCATTGTGTTGCAAGAACGGGAAAACCCTGGAAATGTGGATCCCCTCTTATGCTTATCAGTAACCCCTGCGCAATATGAAGACGACGATGGAATCTTTTGGATTAGAAGTTGCCCCAAGTGTTATAAGGTTTTGCAAGCACCAGCTTTACTACCACCTGTGTTTTACGTACCAGGAGAAGTACTAGCAGTTAACGAGCCAATCGAAGAATCGTATAGGAGACACCAATGTGATCAGAATGAGGTGTTCACCTTCCCCACGAAACGATCAGAGAAAGGAGCTCAATACGTGGTACCTGGTCTATTGCTGGAGCAAAACGAAGACCGAATGTATAAGACACCCAGAAGGCATCGTATCGGAATCCAAAGGTTACAGCAGCACCCTTTAGCTCAAATAGAAACTATTGAAGAAGTAACCCAGGTCGAGGAACAAACAAATGGGTTATTCATCAATAGAAGAAACCGCAAACGGCAGCATCCATATCGGAAAAGACTCTAGCCTAGGAAAAGAAAGGCCGACGAGTGAAGAAGGATGCAGAGCTATTTAGTAAAACATCTATCATTAGTTTTACGATATTTCATGCAAACCAATCCTATACGACCTAAGCATGTCTGAAAACTGCATTATCCCCTTCCGACATTTTACGACATCTTATGACGGATCTGATTCAGGACCCGAGCATGTTTTTGAACTGCGACGGTCATCCCCTCTATGAGATGTGGGACTCCGGCAGGTCCAAAACCAAGAATGGTCGTACAGACACGACAAGTTTCTGGAAGGAAAAGAAATTGTGCTATACGACGAGCATGAAAGATCTACCCATATAACACGTATAAAACCCAGAACCTGTGGGTAAACTGGGAACGTGAATGCTGGAAAGAATCATCGCTCAGAGGTACAAGAAGAAATACCTAAAGAAGCATATGCGCAATCCAGGTTGTGGATGTATTCCCTCTGTGGAGAGGAACCCTACTGGAGAAGCGAATTCCTATTTGAGGAAAGAAGAATCCCAATGAGGATATTGATCATTTGTCAAGAACGGTCAAATGACATAAGAAACACGCAAAAGGCAATTGTCGAAATGCGAAATACAAAAGCATAGTGACAAACACTTAGTGACCTATAAGGGAATTAATTACTGTCCCAGGCACTGATTAGTAGCAAGAAGCTAATTCGAGTAGCAAAGTAAACGTGCAAGTGTAAAGGCAATAACTTAGTGCTAAAGCAAGTTATATCGAAAAAGCCTATCAAGACGTAACCTTGTGCAAAAGCAGGTTAGAAAGCAGCAAAAATAATCTAGCGCTAAGGCGGGTTATTCAAAAGCGAGAAATGTGAACCTAGTGCAAAAGCAGGTTAACACAGAAAGAGTAAACCTAGTACTAAGACAAGGTTAAATGGAATGCCACAACTAAAAGGGCAATATGAAATAAGGAAAATGAAAAGGGAGTGTTAAGTACCCCTGAGTAATTTACGCTCAAAGAAGCTACTACTGAAAGTCAAAGCAAAGTCCAATGCAAGGGCCATATGTGATCAAGACGGATCTACCCCTTTTTGGTTTGATGCTTTAATTACCATGTGTCAAATCAAACCCCTTTAAACCTTTGCCCGTTGTCCTCAGATAACGTGAGGTCTGTCAAGATCAACCAGCCCTGGAATATGGAGTTAGTCCACGACCGTGACGTGGATGAGTTTTTATTTGCAGAAGCCACATAAGGAGCACATGAACAGAGTACTTGAGATCTATAGCGCGATCATCAAAAAGAAAGGAATAACCGGGTTATACACCGACTATCCGACAAATACCATTTCATCTACATGGAAGTGTTTACACACTTACTCGTACAAGTCCAACGAGAAGAAGTGATGCCATAATCAACGACGATGTCGAGTCTGCCTGATTTAATACGTCATCAGGTCATTATGTTGATAAAGACAATCTGCTAAAAGAAGAAAGCAGGACATCACCCTTATCTACCCCAAGGTATTCAGATGGTCTAGTAAAGGAATGCTTTACTGCATCTCCTACTCTATGATAAATCCTTAGGAACTAGTGTCCTTCAGTATAGACCCCTGAAGCGTGCCTGACGGATTTAATTGCCGTTGCCCACCCACGATAAATCCTCTAACAACCCACTTTTCTGAAATGGAACTACAATACCAACCGACTATCGACGAAGGTTATTCCCCTATTCGGAGAAAGCGCAACAGATGCAAAAAGGAAAATTAAAGTAACCTCTACAGAGAGAGGAGAGCCAAATGTTGCAAGGCATATGAGAAGCAAGGCGATAAAGACCACAAAGGGTCACGCCAATAAAGTGGTAACAATTGATTCAGACATGACTGACTTCTTCATTGATGTTAGGATTGCAAGAATCGACTCCTGAAGTTACCAAGACGAGATACAAGATCTCAACGTTTACGTATCCTGTTTAAGATCAGAAGACAGGATCAATGGATGAACCGACACACGCTGAGCAAAGAGGCCGGCGAAATTCCGAAAGCAATCGGCAACAAAAGAGCCAAAATCTCTTCCTATCAAATTAGAACACCAGAAGGTTTACGAGTAGCTGATGACTGGATGACTAAGGAACCCTACTGCCGTACCAAGAGGCAGGTCGTGGTTGTATTCCTAAGAAACCCAGTTGTTAATCAGCAGTGTAACGAAAACCAGAAAAGCACGGACGGTAGGAAAAGAAAAAGAGAAAGAATTATCATCAACATGGACAGTCCAGGTGGACCTTTTAAGGAACCCTACTGCTGACAAGAAGCAGGTCGTGGTTGTATTCCTCGAAAAGGTCTAAACCTGACAATAGCCAATAACACAACTACCTCGTTCAATTGTTCCAAGAAAACGGATGTGTTGATCTACAATTAGAACAACAACGGCACCTAGAAATCGGTAGTCATGGAGTTCGAGATGTGTACTCTCCTACGGAACTCCCCATGATTACAAATGAACGAATAAATGCAACAACCTTTATATGGTAGCGGTGTTTAAACGATGATATTAAGATCTTCCTACACAAAGAAGTTAAGGAAAAGCCACCTTGAAATAATGAAGGAGGTTTTTCAATGGCTGCGGAACAACAAATGATTCCTAAAGCCAAGTAAATGCCATTTCGCACAATCAAAAGTGGACTATCTGGGAATGGTGGTTTCCAAAGAAGGAATTGACATGCAAGGAAGAAAGAAGAACGGCATCCTCAAATGGCCTACGCCCAAATCGCTTACGGAACTACGAAGCTTTATGGGGCTACTTAACTATTACCGGCGATTTATCAAAGATATAGCATCCATCGCCTGGCCACTCAATGATCTAACCAACAGGATGTTCCGTTCATCTGGTCTGAAGCATGCGAAAATGCTTTCACACAATTAAAGGAAATCATGTCATAAGCACCATTCCTAGTTTACCCCGATTCACAAAAGATGTGCGAATCGAATGTGACGCCTCAGACTATGCGACTGGGGCTGTACTATCATACAAAGAAGGGGATGATTGGCGTCCCGCGGCTTTTTATTCCCATTCCATGGACGAGCATGAAGGGAATTACCCAATACATGACAAAGAGATGCTAGCCATCATTCGAGCCCTAAAAGAGTGGCGTCATCATTTAATTGATCAACAAGAATTCGAGATCTGGACCAATCATCGTAATCTTGAGTTCTATCACCAACCTCAGGATCTGATGCCAAGACAAGCTCGATGGCAAGAAGTCCTCATGGAATTCAACTTCAAAATCGTGTATCGTCCGGGAAGTACCAATGGAAGAGCTGATGCCTTATCAAGAAGGCCCGATCATGGAAAAGGCGACAACCCGTTAAATACCAACGTAATAGTGTTGCCTCCTTCCAGATTCATTCGAGATGTGGTTCTTGAAGCACCGCTAGTGGAACAAATAGTGAAACATTCTCACGAGGATCAAGACATGTCAGGCTTTACGTACAACAAAGCCACCGACATGTATCATAATGCCACGGGGCAGATCTTTGTGCCCAACAATCTTCGAAATAACGTAATCGAATTGTTTCACGACTCTCCTATTGGAGGCCATGCAGGCGCAACTCAAACCATTAGCGCAATCCATCGGTACTACCACTGGAAAGGAATCTATAACAACGTCTTTGAATACGTAAAAGCGTGTCCTACCTGTGCAAGTGCCAAAGTAGGAAATAAAGCACCGGCAGGAAAGGTAATGCCGTTACCAGTGGCAAAGGGGCCCTGGCAAGAAATAAGCATGGACTTTATGTCCAGACTGCCCCAGGTAAACGGGCATGATACGATAATGGTAGTCGTAGACCGCTTTTCAAAGGAAGTAGTGTTTATCCCATGTTCGAAAATGATTTCTTCTGATGAAACGGCCAAACTATTCAGGGATCATGTTTGGTGTGTACATGGATTACCTCAATCAGTCATATCAGATCAAGGCCCTCAATTTGCCTCAGAATTCACAG
>JBBPJT010001125.1:0-11178 GCA_038088895.1 Xerocomus potaroensis | reverse complement strand
ATGGCGTGTTGGCATGCAACGAGAACAGCCTTGGGTGGGGGGGAATTGAAAGAGGCGTTGGAATGGAATGATGTTGCGGCGGCTGATGTTTCCTCAAGCGGTACCTTGACTGGATTTGTTCTTGTTCCGAATGGCTGGACACGAACGCTGTGGTCATAAAAATGGTTCAATGTCCAAATGGATGTGTAGAGAGAGCAGAGGCGAGTCGACCATGGCTCGGATTGGCAACTCGTTTCCGGCTCCGACCCGCTGGGGCAGCAGAGCAGACTGAACCGAACAATTCCAGCCATTCCACGTTCAACGCGCACTGAACCCGTCGAGGAAATCCCTCTTCGTCCCCTCGCCCTACCACACAGCCCGAATTCAATCCGCGCTTTGGCCATGAAGTTCAGGTATGCTGACACGTATCAGATAGACGTCGCATCATTCATCGCACGTGGGGACAGTTCCGCACTCAAGTTCAACGCCGTCGCGGAATGGTGGGACGAATACATCGCGTACGTCTTCTCGTTCTCGTCACCTCGCTCGCACGCACACGCACATCCACCAGCTACGACGTCCTCAAACGACATATCTACCGGCTTGAAAAAGAACACCACCGTCTCAGCCAGGCGCATTTCGATCTCGAGGCGAACGAGCATACCGCGCTTGTCGCACAGCCCGACACTTCGACTATCGATGCCATCTTTACGCCCCTCCTCGACCAGGAGCTCCGCAAGATCACCGTCTTTTACGAGGAAAAAGAAAAGGAGCTTTTGGAAGCGCTCCAGGCACTCGAAGACCTCGTCACAGAGCAGGACGAAGCCGGCGTCGAGACCTGGGAGCGCTACATGGACAACGACGCGGACGAAGAGGATGACGACGAGGATGACGACGAACAGATGAGCGATCATGTGCACTTTGAGGATGAGCAACGCCAGAAGCGACGTCGTCGAAAGTCGAGCTCGGTCAGCTTTCGATCGCGCAGCGGGTCTGGTGCGTATTACGATGTTGGGCACGCTTTCGTTTCGAGGTCGTTGATGCCTCCCCATCTTTTGTTTTTTTTTTGGCAAGGTGCGCGGTTGAATCAACCCACTCATCGTTGGAGCATTTCTTCGGCCGAGAACAGTCGTGATATTGAAACCTCCTGGCCGTCTTCGTCTCGACCTCGTGCCGACAGTCTGGGCAAGTCACCAATGGGACGCATTGCCGGTCGACTCTTGGGCATGAAGGACAGCGTCACGTCGTTCCAGTCAGAGAGCGTGTGGAGTGCGAAAACCAACTACGCTTTGGACATTCGTCTCTTGTTCAAGCGGAGGATTACTGACCTCTTTGTCTCGTTTTCCTCTTTAAAGTCGTACGTCGAAGTCAACTATTCTGGATTTCGCAAGATTTTGAAAAAGTATGTGTATCGGGTTCGTTGAGTAATCGATGTTCTAATGCCTTTGATAGGTACGACAAAGTCACATACAACGAGGTCAGTCGTAACCACAGCATGACTCTCTCGGTCTGACGTATGCTTTTAGCTCAAAGACCGGTATCTGAGCGATATGGTCGAGGCTCAGAAACCTTTCCTTCCAAGTACCAAGGATAAGCTTATAGCCGCGATCAATCGTCTCGTCGCCCTGTACGCCAAGTGTGTCACCGGGGATGATACCTCTGCCGCTCAGCAGCAACTCAAGGTTCATCAACGCGAGCATATAGCGTGGGAGCGAAACACTGTCTGGCGTCAGATGTTGGCTCAGGAGCGCCGCGGGGAGAATGGCCCCTCTGATCCGATGGGCGGAGCGATCCTCGTGCGTGAAGAAGTGGCCGGCGTTGTAGATATCCCGACACCCCTCGGCGGATTCAGGTTGAAGCGAAAGACAGCATGGCTCATCATCGCAATTACCATCTTTGTCATACTAGTGAACACAGACTTCGTCAAGGATGGCCCCGAAGCGAAGAAGTGCTTCGCAATCTTGATATTTTGTACGATTCTGTGGGCGTCAGAGGTCCGCTTGTGACGTGTTTGCAAAAAACGTGTTAAGCTAATTGACGGTGTCTAGGCAATCCCGCTCTTTGTGACGTCTACGCTTGTCCCGTTCCTTATGGTCGTCTTCAGAGTTGTTCGGTCGGATGGTGAAGACCCGATGCCGTTATCGACCCCAGAAGCGACCAAGTAAGTCGCAAATAGCCCCGTTTAGGCACATCATTGATGCACACCAACTCAGACGTATATTCTCGGTCATGTTTTCACCTACGATCATGCTTCTTGTCGGCGGTTTGACCATTTCCGCCGCATTAAGCAAGACCAACATTGATCGGATGCTGATCACGCGATTGTTGAGCATGGCCGGTTCGAAACCTAGAACAGTTCTTTTGGCCTTTATGGCAGTATCGTGCTTCGCTAGCATGTGGATCAGGTGTGCTTCTGGTTTCTTCTCTTCCCGGAATTAAACAGTCTTACACATGGTTGAGTAACGTCGCTGCCCCAGCGCTTTGTTTCACGCTGATCCGCGTACGTTTCAACATAAAGGCACGGACCCGTTTGCTGATTATTATTTGTATAGCCTATTCTTCGAACGTTGCCCGCTCGGGCGCCTTTTGCACCGTGTTTGATCGTACGTTTAGTGTGGTTCTTGGAGGCTAGGCTCACAGGCTTACACCCCGTGCGTAGCTTGGCATTGCACTTGCCGCTAACATCGGCGGGCAGAGTTCGCCTATCTCCTCGCCACAAAACCTCATCGCCATGGAGTACATGGACCCTAAGCTCGATTGGGCGAGCTGGTTCGCCGTCGCGTTGCCGGTGTCTATAATTTCGGTTATCCTCATTTGGTTACTCCTCCTCGTGAGTTACAAACCCGCCCGGGCACCCGACGGAGATGGGGAGATTGAGATTAGGGCGATTCGGCCGACGAAGGAGGCGTTTACCCTTAAGCAGTACTGGGTCACCGTCGTCTGTCTCGTGACGATCGGGCTGTGGTGTGTCGAGCACGAGATTGAGAGCACTATTGGCGATATGGGCGTCATCGCTATCATACCGATCGTCGCCTTCTTTGCGACCGGCATTCTCAAAAAAGTAGGGCCAGTGCAACGGCCGAAAAAATTGTTGGCTGACATGTCCACCAGGACGACTTTGAGCAGTTTGCGTGGACGATTGTCTTCTTGGCGATGGGCGGTATCGCCCTTGGGGACGGCGTCAAGTCGAGTGGGCTTATGGACACCATGGATAATGTCATCCATCGTATGCTCGAGGAAAAACAACTTTATTATGTTGTCCTCGTTCTCTCCGTCGTCGTCCTCGTACGTCCCTCTTGCATTCTCCGTCGGTCCTGCTCACATGCCGTCACCCTGAACGCAGGTCGTTTCGACGTTCATAAGCCACACAATTGCCAGCGTGCTCTTGGTACCCATCGCGAAACAAATCGGAGAAAATCTTCCCGGAGAACACGCCAACCTGCTCATCTTTTTAACCGGTTTGATCTGCTCGACCGGGATGGGTATGCCCGTGTCTGGGTTCCCAAATCAACTTGCGTGCGTGACGTGACTGTGGTGTGCTGAGGCGCGTGTTTGATGTTGGACCCTAGGGCGTCCCAAGAGGACGATCTCGGACAGCTGTACGTGACCAACGTCGATTTTCTCAAGAATGGTATTCCGGCGAGTATCATTGCAACGCTAGTGCGTGTCCTGCCCTGTCCTGTCTGTCCACCCTCTGTGGCTAACATTTGGGAATCAAGGTCGTTACGTCAGTGGGGTACATGCTCATGTTGGTGATTGGGTGCGTGTGCTTTTTCTGCTTGTTGGGCACGCTCTGACGTGTTGGACAGACTCTAGGGGTCATGTTCGACGGGCGGTGTTGTAGATAACTCTGCGCTTGGCACCGGTAATGGTATTTTCTCTGGATGGTGTTGTATATACAGCTTTTCTTTTCTTGGCTAATTTAAACGGGTGACGGCGGTGCAAGACAGCCCCCTGGCCTTGTTGGGACCGTCAGCGTGATGATCACAGGGGAATCGAGGTTCCTTGCCCGTTCTTGGGTTGGGCGTCCCCAGCCATCACGCATCATGCCCGCGCTTTGCCGGTGGCTTGACTGTGGCTTTTGTACAGGATGTCAGTACGCGGATTGACATGAGAAGGGCCCGTTTGACCGTCGCTGCTGTGGTGGAGTGACGTGCCTAGTCCCCATGCGTGTGCTAATTTTGCAAGATAAAGAACCCGCGGGTTGGGGCGGACGAGTCATGCCGCTCTTGGCACTGTCCTATTATCTTTTTCGATCTGGCGGCGCAGTTGTTGACCAGTGGCGCGCGCGCGCGCGTGCCTTATTTATTGTACCTCTTGATCATTTGTCGCGACGTCATTTTTTGCTGTAGACCTTTTTTTTTGTCTTGATGCTCGATGGTTTCGGTCGGCACGAGCTAGATCGGTGGTGTGTCCCCGAACACTGCTGTGTTCATCCCACAGCTCTGCTTTAAATAGCATTCGCTGTATGCCACAACAGCCAACGTCGTTTGACAGACAGATAAACGAGATCCAAGAAATCCGACACGACCAGCCAACCGTTTGTCAGTGCTGCCAGTGCTTCCTTTTAATAATCAATACCACAGTTACGCCGCTCGTCGGACAGGGCTGTGCAGCGATGTATACGGATCGATAGGGCGAGTTGTATTTAGACCGTCATGATGATCTTTTTTTGATTCCAGGATGTTGCAATGGACGGGAATCGCCCGATCATGAGACAACGTTTACATTTTTGTTCATGCTCAGCTCGTGTCGTTTGTCAGGCTGGCTATACAAACAATTTGGACGATTCGGGATAGGAAAAGGCCCTGGGGCGTAGGCGTATTCGTATTGTATTTATTGTTTATTGTATTTATTTGAACGGTTATGCTACCCGACCCGTGATGGCCGGTTCCGATCCGAGATGGCGCTGTGGTTTTTTTTTTTGTGCATCATGATCCAACGGATCGATGGGTGCGCGATTTTACAGAGATCACCTGTGTTTCAGCTCTCGTGCTGTCGCTGCGGGATTCGACGGTTTGATTTGGCTAGAAGAGGGGGCGATTCGCTAAAAAGATGGGTGATGATACCGAGTACTGTTTTGTATCCCCGTTTTTCTCTATGACCGTCTACTTTTTCGCTTGCAGAAGGAAATAGAAGAAATGATTGGGACGGGATGTTATATGACGAGCGGCTGTGTGAGGGAAAGGGCCTGGCTGTTTGTTCGAAAACTAGCCATGCAGGTGCCGCATAGTCTTTGTTCCTTTACCTTACGGACATCGTGACAATATGGTTGGATGACCCTCCCACTGATGTCCACACATGTCGCGTTGGTTGACATCGCTTATGGGTCCACCGAGTGCTGAGCACCGATAATGAACGGAACAGTGTGGATGCGGGAGGATGATTAGTCCTTGCTTCCACCCTAGTTTGACAGATGTGACACGCATCCGATCGGCATCCCAGAATTCAGACGCAGGGATCATGCACCGAGTCCGGACGGAGAGACGCTAAACTGTTATACAAGGGACATACATCTGTGACGACAACTTGGATGGGTTGGGAAACAAGCGATTCGAATGATCTACCACTTTGCATAAGGCAAAAATTTCCCGCTGTCGACAAGGAGTCACTATAAGAATGACCGGATGATGAAGAGAATGACGCGATGGCTTACTCGAACGTGAGGACGACACGGTCGCCGTTGGGGTCGGGCTTCTTGCTGACATTCACCTTGCAATCGATCATAGACATGATACCATCGCCGAACTATTGGTGGTTTGCACATGTGTGCGCAAGGTTCGGGTATCATTGCTAGAAACATACCTTTTCGTGTATAATAGCCTAGCAGTCATGTTTGTTAGCCATGATTATTGAAAATAATGAACCATGCGTCACCTTGATAGCGTGACCGTAAACCAAGATACTCTGCACTCGTCACAGCAAGATCAGCAAGGACGTCGCCATCAAAAGAGATGAAATTACCTCATACAAACGATAGATGATAGGATCGGTTGGCGGGACTGGTCCGAAACCACGGTGCGGCCACCACTGAAATGCTAGATCCAACTCACTCTGGGACGGTAATGAGATGTCTAGGGCATTTGCGAGTGCTTGAATCTCTTCCCCAGATAATTTCGCCTGTCAGAGGGAATGATCGGTACATTCAATGGCGTACAGCGAAGAGCGACGAGAACAAACCTGGCCATAAAAAGCAGCTGCCACCCAAATTTCGTCCCTTCCAACAGCTGCTGCCAACTTCTCGAAGCTTATCCCTGAAAGGTTTCTTATAGCAAGAGGATGCAAGTCAACGGCAGTTCTACCTTTTCGAGCTTTGGCTTCAAAGAATCGGGAGATGATAGAAGGAACATTGGGATGCGGCTGACGGATACCAGACGGCCAGTCAGACGGATCAGAAACATCGTGCAAGATAAACTGACTGCTGTTGACATGGTGGATGCAACGAGAGTCGAGCTCGACGTTTATAGCGATCCCGGCATCTACTTATTGCGTTTCTCCCTTTCCGATGGTTGGCTAGCTTGCTTTCCTGAATGATAATGTAAGCTACGTCTATCGAATGATGCGCTTTGCGCTGCCAAGTGGTGTATATCATCTACATTTGATGTGTGGTGGTGGGGTTGTGATGCTCACTCATTCAGCTTGCACGCATGAAATTTGGGAAACCACTCGGCGAGTTCATAGTCGTTTGTTCGTTTGACCAGGAGCTGTCCAGTCAATGTGCACAACCACGATTATCCGTTCTCTCAAGCTCAGCTGACGACTCGTCTTTGCACGGGTTGTAGACTCCGAAATTGTGCGGTGTAGGGAAACGCATTGGTAAGTCGAAATCCTACCATCCAAAGCGTTCTAGCGACTGACTTTTCATGATGATCACTGATGATTCGATGAGTTTTCGAGTGTCGGGGCATCTTGCCATCAAGGGCACCATTCAAGTATGCCACAGACATTATGGGCGGTCGGCTGAAACAACTTAGGTCCATCACTGGAGTCTCACAGTGCCGGGACACATTGCACATGGATGACTTATCACCATATTGGCTGGACCTATGTACTACCCGACTCGGTGCCCTTGCTACGGATCTTGCGGCTCACGCAGGTCAAGCATGTGACCCAAATCCGTTCATCATCCAAACATGAGATTGGAACGCTATTGTCTTGGTGCGGGTCCGACATGTGGTGCTCATCTGATCTTGGCTCAACCGCACTAATACAGTCCGTTCACTTCTTGACCATAAGCCTTGCAGCATCGTGTTGTCACTCCTCATGGTCTAGCCCATGGCTCGGATATTCATTTTATGCATGCCGGTAGTGCCGACCTTAAACAGCAAGGTTGTAGGTGGGAGACCATTCCGTTGTCTATAGACCGAAGCGATGTTTAGGATGGCATTGCGCTGCCTTGCTTTCTCTCTTCTCGGAAGGATAGTCTTCGGCCGTATCATCTCTTCAAATGCGATAGCGCCGATTGTAGACCTTGGGTATGCCCAATACCAAGGCTACTTTGATGCGCGGAGAAATATTACACATTTCCTGGGAATTCGCTATGCTGCCCCACCCATTGGTGAGTAGATTTCTCATTGTTCAATCATGAACGTTTGAAGCCGACCTATGTAACTTCTCGTTCAGGACACTTGAGGTTTCAAGCACCACAGGCTCCGGCCTATGAGTCAGATGTACAAGATGCAACGCAGAACCCTAACAAGTGTTATCAGACCCTCCCTGGTCAGAGCATCCGCAGACGAGGCACGGTGGCGAAGGCTTCCGAAGACTGCCTATTCCTCAAGTCAGTAGTATTGCCTACCATGACAGCCGAGAGCAATTTCGATTTTCCCCTAGTGTCTTCGTACCTGCCACAACGTTCATGAATCCAGTCACTTCGGACTGCCGTCCTGTACTGGTATGGATACACGGTGGGGGGTACGCGTCTGCTCCGTGTATCCCATCGCGTCCCTCATCTCTGAGTGTAGCTACCAGTCTGGGAGTGCAGCCCAGTTCAACGGGGCAGATCTCGTGGCGGAATCCTCGAACACCGTGGTCGTTGTTGTCATTCAATATCGTCTTGGTGCATTTGGTACGCCTTCCGACTCGGCGCTTGTGTTAACCTCGTGAATCCGTCTAATTGATTTGATAGGTTTCTTGGCTGGACACGAAGTCAAAGCTCACGGTGCCCTCAACGCTGGTCTTCGTGAGCAGTCTTTATTGTCATAAACTTGAGCGACACTGATTATACACAAGTCGACCAAAACTTTGCATTGCAATGGGTTCAAGAACATGTATGATTTGCTTGTGTCCATGAAACCTGCATTTAATCAACAGTTTTAGATTGAATCATTTGGGGGGGACAAAAATCATGTCACAATCTGGGGGGAGTCCGCAGGTGCGGGCTCAGTCCTACAACATATCGTCGCCCATGGAGGGAGTACCCAACCACCTCTGTTCAATGCCATGATCACTAGTTCCACGTTTATGCCTTCACAATATGAGTTCAATGATCGGATGCCTCAGGTAGGTACTTCACTTCATTTCTGTTCGATGCTGGACTGATGGAGATGAGATGCTATACCACGAAGTTGTCAATAGGACGGGGTGAGATGCCAGTCGCCTAGTGTATAATGTTACCTCGTGGTAACCCTGGTGTAGGTGTGTATCGAGTGCCGACACATTCGCGTGTCTTCAATCCGTGGACGCGGAGACGCTTGAAGAGGCGAATGTTCATATCGCCGAGTCTGCCTTTTACGACACATTTGTATTTGTACCTGTCATTGATGGTACGTTCATTGTGGAACGTCCAACTGTCACCCTTTCCAAAGGCCAAGTGAACGGAGTATGTGGTTATGCTTGCTTCATCTTCCTCCGTTTGACGTTTTCCAAGCACGTCCTCCTTGCTACCACAAATCAAAATGAGGGAGTCATTTTCGTCAATGTGAATGAAACATTGGCAATCACTCAATACATTGCCAGATTGTTCCCCGACTTGACATTTCAGCAAATCCAAGAAGCTGCATCCGTCTATCAGCAATACGGTACTCCCGTTGAACAGGCTATGATGGTGTACGGAGATGGTGAGTCAAGAGGATGAGTTTGGAAGGAACTAAGGAACATGAATGTTCACTCTCTTTGGTGTAGCTATCCTCGTATGCCCAACTTACTACCTGCTGGAGACATTTGCTGGTCGTTCGTGGAAGGTCGGCATTTTCATGCTCGTTACACCTGTCCACATCTATTTTATGCCTCTGACAGGGATTCTTTGCGGTCCCGCCCGCGCTCCACGGCGAAGACGGTTATTACTACTTCTACAAGTCTGTTATCATCCTGCCTTCCTTTATCCAACCATAACGGTCGGTTCACTCCATAATAGCGCCAAAAATCAGTTCCTTTGCCATAACATGAAGTTCATTAACGCATTTTCTCAATCGTTCATGTCTGTCGTCAGGTACTACGATGTCAACAGGAAATTTGATCCGACGAATATAACCCCTCACTGGAACAAGTATGTTATTGACGAAACAGAGATGCTCTTCAATTGCACAGAAGCAGGCGGGCCGGTCGTTTCGTCCATTCAAACTGATCCTGGCCTGCTCTGGCGATGCGAGTACGTCCTGTTATCATGAGAGTGGCTGAAAGATGACGAGGAATGGCATAGGTTTTGGTCGAGGGTAACAGCTGAGACTGCGCAGTGAATCTCACGGACAAGAAAAGATCGAATGCG
The DNA here is from genome assembly GCA_038088895.1 of Xerocomus potaroensis. NCBI lineage: Eukaryota > Fungi > Basidiomycota > Agaricomycetes > Boletales > Boletaceae > Xerocomus > Xerocomus potaroensis. The sequence goes on along the minus strand of JBBPJT010001125.1, from coordinate 1,493 downwards.
ATGTGGAATGACTCTCGTTGGTTACTTTTGGACCGCAACCAGTAGGGCAGGTGAATTATCGACATGCTTGTAGAACATGCGTGGTGGGCAATCGGGTAGAGATCGGATTTGTTGTACATGTTTCTGTCCAGTGTCCGCCCTGTGCCAGGATGAGATCAGTTTTGCCGTCATTCTTGGGCAAGTAGTGTCTCACATTGTTGGCCCGTTGTGCTGTTAGCAGGCTGACGCACTGCGGTTCAGTCAAACCGAAGTGGGTTGTGAAAGAAAGCGTTTGCTACTGTGTGTCTGTTCCGGCGACGCGCTCACTTCCACCGCCTTCTCTGTCCATTGATCTGGTAAATTTTGGCACTTCCTGACTCACTCAACTGGCGCTCACCCATTTGGCCTGCCGATCTTCTACCTCTACATTGTGGGGTCATTCCGCAAGTGCGCTTCCTCGCACCCCTGCGGCATTCCCTGATGCCCGATGAGCCGTTTGGAGTGGCCACCTGGCCCGTCTGGAGCCGTTCTTCTCCACCTGGCGCCCTACCCGCGTAAATCCATTCTGACCCATCTTGGAGCTTCTTTGGTCTGATTCTAGCGTCCTCGTCGCTTCTGGATGGTCCGTCCCGACTCGGGTATATGTCCCGGGCTCACTAGGCTCCCCATAAAGCCCAGCATTTTGGGGCCCGTTCCATCCGTCTGTGGTTTCCCCTGGGAGATTCAGGGGGAATGATAATCCACACCGATATGCTTTACAATAATATGCTCACTGGCGACTAGCAAGCAAGGGGCTAGCCAGCACCTGAGCATGGGATCGTTGACAGTTCAGCATGTCAACTTAGACGTGTTTTGGGGGGCCTCGTACATACAGCCGAAGCACTTTGAGTTTGAGCTTCTAGCTAAGCTCACACGAGCCAGTTCCTTGGTTATCCCCTTTTATCGCCATTTGGGTCCGACGGTAATGCCTTGGACCTCCGAAATGTGGTAACATATGATGGACTGCATGTTTGTCTGTCCATCGAGTGTGACACATCGACCGTGTTGTCCCAGAGTGCTACTCGTTGCGGGCTAGCACTTGACTATAGGAGCGGTTTTTGGGCTGATTTGTACTGTCCCCATGGGGTTTGGCTGATCAACTTATCCACATCCCGGGCATTATGTCCTTCATCACGAAACACACTCCCATGGCTACCCACGAGATGCTAGTCTATATTCGACTTAAATATCTCACTGACGAAGTTGCGCGAAAGACTGCATTCCCCGCCATCTCCTTGTCTACCCATCAGAGTGATGTTCAGCAGTCTACTCGATCCCTCGTTTCTTGCTAGGATAGCTTGTGGTCTTACCTGGATCGTGTCATGGCTTACTTCTTCAGAGGTGGCAGGGCCGATCGTAGACCTTGGTTATGCGCGGTACCAGGGTTACTTTGATGCACAGACCAACATTACCAATTTCCGGGGCTTACGCTATGCTGCTCCACCCGCCGGCGAGTACAGTGTATGTCTTGTTTG